>JANJGN010000004.1:202083626-202176126 GCA_026770705.1 Isurus oxyrinchus | reverse complement strand
TAACCTGCAAGGCTATGGACCAAGAACGAGAAAGTTGGATGTGACTAGATAGCTACATGCTGATGATGGACTGAATAGCCTCCTTCTGTGATGCAAATAGCTAATCTTCTGTGAAGCAAAGTCATCTATTCCTCTAGTTTAGTGACTGGTTTACACTTTGCTTTAAGCCTAGACAATGTTGAGTTTTGGACTGTGTTTGGATTAATGAGTATGTTAGCGGTATAGAAGCTATCTTACTGAACTGTAACCCTGAGCCCAAGTCCCACAACCACAGATTGTGAATTTGAATGTGGTTCAAAAAAAAACTTGGTATCATTAAGCGAGAGTCCCAAAAACCAAGCTGGTTCACAAATGTTCCTTTAGGGAAGGAAATCTGCTGTCCTTACCCGGGTCTGGGTCAGACCTACAGGTGACTCCAGACCCGCAGCAATGTGGTTAACTCTTAACTGCCCTCTGAAATGGTTTAGCAAGCCACTCAGTCCTGTGGATCTATGTGCCAAATTTCCCTTCTCTGTCTAAATTGTATAGATTGTTTAACTTGTCAAAAATGCCTGGATCTACTGACCTGGATTGCTATTCAACAGCCTTGTTGGAGCTTCTGATTTCAGGGAGATGTGTCCTCATTTCAGTACGGCTCCCACACATCCATCTTCTATTGGCCTGGAGTGTAGAGTGAATATTTAAGTGAGGGGACTGAGAAAAGTCAAGGAAGAAAAAATATGATATTTTCGCCAGCGCTGACCAATAACAGGAGAACCTGATCCAGCTCCAATCCATCAACGTTAGAATAATGAGAGGTGACCGATTGGAACGTCAAAGATTCTGGGAGTGCTTGACAAGAAGATTCCCCTTAGCGGTTTATCTAACACATGGGGATCAACTCTCGGAATAAGGCGTTGGCTATTCAGGACTGAGATGAGGAGAAATCTCTTCACTCTAAGGGTTGTGAATCTCTGGGATTCGGATAAGCGAATTGGACAGGAAAGTAGGGTTGAGGTTGGAAATCAGTCATGATCTTTTGAGGGGCTGAATGGCCTCCTCCTGATGTTATTCTTTCTGGTGTTACGGTTTGGTTTGTGCCTCTGCCCCATGGGTTGAGGACAATGCCTTAGAATTTCCCTCAGGTGCTGGTATTATTTGGGGAGGGAGCGAATATTCCAGCCCCAGTGGTGGCCCTGGTGAATATGGCAGACGAGGCCAAAGCTGAGCCTAATGGTCAGGCCATGATCTGTACTGGGCTCACAGTGGGAGAATGACAGAAAGGGGAACAAATCCTTGGCCTTGCTGTAGCTGATGAAATGCAGAAAGCCATGCGTCCAATACTGGGGAGATGGCGATGTATTACTAACGTCACCAGAGGCTCAGGCTAATGCTCTGGGGACACATGTTCAAATCCCACCATAATTGAAATTCAATTACTAAATCTGGAATATAAAACGAGCCTCAGTGATGGTGCCCATGAAACCAGCATCGATTGTCATAAAAACCCCATCTGGGTCACTAACGCCCTTTAGGGAAGGAGATCTGCCATCCTTACCCAGTCTGGCCTACATGTGACTTCAGACCCACCAGCAATGTGGTTGACCCTTAACTGCCCTCTGAAATGGCCCTAGCAAGACACTCAGTTCAAGGGCAATTAGGGATGGGCAACAAATCCTGGTCTTGCCAGCAATGCTTGCACCCCATTAGAAAATTGAAAAAGCAGAGGCTTTGTCCATCTTGTGGGAGACACTCCCATGTAAAAGACCCAAGGGGGTGCCTGGAGAGTGTGGTTTGGATGAGAGAAGCGGGGTGGGGGTTGGGGGTGGGGGGGGGATCGCTTGAGGCCAGGTTTCACAATAATGGTGAGAATCAGTAACTGCTCATTGTTGCTATAGTGCGTAACAGGCAAGAAATACAGGACATAGTTCACCCTGAGATAGATGTCAGGCTCCCAGTCACAGGGTCACAGGTCAGCTGTCTAATTGGCAGTAACATGTAGCAATTTGCCATTCCTTGGAAGAATGTTTTTAGATTTATTTGTTTAAATTCCAAACCAGTTACATTTATTTGTGCCCTGGCGTAGGAGAGAGAGTCAGTCCCCTGGAGCTGCCATAGTCACATCTCACAGTGAAGACTGGGGCCACATCCACTCAGCAACCACTGAGAGCTGGAGAGAATCACAACCCATATCAGAAACCAAGCAATATCAACAAGGATAGGCATGCCAGTGCGAGAGGGGGCAACACCCAGTGGGTGAGGCAGTGGTGAGAGGGGGCAACACCCAGAGGGTGAGGCAGTGGTGAGAAAGGGCAACACCAGTGGGTTACCCAGTGGTGAGAGGGGGCAACACCCAATGGGTGAGGCAGTGGTGAAAGTTGGAAACACCCAGTGGGTTAGGCAGTGGTGAGAGGGGGCAACACCCAGTGGGTTACCCAGTGGTGAGAGGGGCAACACCCAGTGGGTTAGGTAGTAGTGAGAGTTGGAAACACCCAGTGCCTGTTGTGAGAGGAAGACAGGGTTAATTGTTTCAGTTCGATGACGGCTTGTGCAGAGAATTCCCTCCCAGTTTCTGTTGACTCTAATGTTCTCTTACATTCTCTTTAAGACACTGACCCTGTCAGGGGAGCAGCCATCACTTTCACTCACCTCCCTGAGCACTGGGATGTCCTCCCACTGCGCACTGGATACTCTCTCTGTCCCACCACTGGATGCACCTCCATCCCCACCCCCCCCACAAAAATACCACAGATCCTCCCTTCCCCCCATCCCCGAGCACTGAATACCCTCCCCCTGAATCACAGACTACAGTTTTTGCTAGCTGCAGACAGAACAGCAGGAGGCCATTCAGCCCATTGTGCCTGTGCTGGCTCTTTGAAAGAACTAGCTAACTAATTCCACTCCCATGCTCTTTCTCCTTGGCTCTGAAGATTTCTCCCTTTCAAGTATTTATCCAATCCCCTTTTGCAAGTTACTTTTGAATCTGCTCCACCAGCCTTTCAGACAGGGCAGTTCAGATCACAGCAAATCACTGTGTGAAAAAACAAAATCCTCTCAGCTCTGCCAGTCTTTTAAATCAATCACCTTAAATCTGTGCCCTCTGGTTGCCAACCTTCCTGCCACTGGGGACAGTTTCTCTTTCTTTTCTCTATTAATTCCCTTTATGATTTTAAACACCTCCATTAAATCTCCCCTTAGCCTTCTGTGCTACAGAACGAACAACCCCAGCTTCACCAATCTCTCCGCCTGTCTGGGGTAGCAACTGAAACATGATCGCATCATGTAGCGTATGTTTGGTATCTCAGATCTATGCAGAGATGGCACTAGTTTCTATGTGTGGAACAGGTTTTACTCATGGCACTTTAAAATGTCTGCTCCTTGCTCCCGGTCTAGCTGCCAGTTCTTTCTAACGCTTTGTTCACTTTCCTCTGAGTCTACAACCAGACTCAACCAATCAAACACAGCGCGCATAGATCAGTTAACAGGCGCACATGTTAAAACACAGAACAGTTGAACCATTGAACACTACAGCATGTGGGGCACTCAAGGTGATGCTGCCCTGCTCTTGGACAGTTTACTCTGTTCACATACAGGCGCAGAGACACTGAGCAGCGAGATGGTGATTAAAAGGTGAAACTGGACCACCTAGTGTAAATTACAGCTTGATGACTGTTGTGGGGTGGGTGGGGGGGGGGGGGTGTCAGCTGTTTTCTAAATCATAAGGTTGTGGGTTCAAGTCCCACTCTGGCCACTGACTACTAAATCCCAGCTGGCTCTCCCAGTGCAGTACTGAGGGAGTGTTGCAGTGTCAGTGCGCTGTTTCAAAGAAGATCAGGGGAGTTCTGGCCAATGTTTTTCCCTCAACCAACTTGACCACAGAGAAGGCAGATTACCTGGCCATTACCACACTGCTGTTCGTGGGAGCTTGATGTGTACAACTGGGCGGTTGCATTCCCTGTATTGCAACAGTGACAACGCTTCCAAAGAACTCTATGGGCTGTAGAGAATGGGCTCAGGCTGTGAAAGGGGTGAGATCATTGCAGGTATAATGGAGCCATAACCTTGTGATTCAGAGGGAAGAGTCCTGAGTTGCTGCTGACACCTGATACCTCAGAATGTTCAGGGAGCGGAGGAATTCGCCAGGGGAAGAATTCATTAGATTGCGACACCATGTCATGACTCTTAATTCCAATAGAATGAGGAAGTAGGGGGCGAGATGAGGAACAAAAAAGCACTGTTTATTTATAGAACTCATGTGCCTATTGACCAACAGACTGTGTCCTGGGAAACTCCCTTGCAGCTATTAACTGCCTTGGAGATAGCCGAGAATTGCTTCACATTCCAGCCACCGCAAGGCTGAAACAATGTGCTTGAAATCCAGCCATGTCTGATCTCTGCAGCACTCCAAAACACCAAATCCCCACCTATAACACCACAACATAATAGTTAAAGGAATATTGGAAACTGGATAGGAGGCAGGAAACCTGTAAAATTAGGAAGAAAGCCAAAAAATGCCCCTCTGCCATTCTGACTGTACCCCCCCCGCCACTCTGACTGTATCCCACTCCCCGCCCCCCACCACTCTAACTGTATTCTCCTCTGCCAATCTGACTGTATCCCCCTCTGCTATTGTGAGTATATCTCCTTCTGCAACTGTGATTGTATATCCCTCTGGTGTTCTGACTGTATGTCCCTCTGGTGTTCTGACAGTATCCCCCTCTCCTATTGTGACCATAAGGCCATAAGATGTCGGAGCAGAAGTAGGCCATTCAGCCCATCGAGTCTGCTCTGCCATTCAATGAGATCATGGCTGATCTGATAACCCTCAACTCCACTTTCCTGCCTTTTCCCCATAACCCTTGATTCCCTTACTGATTAAAAAAACTGTCTATCTCAGCCTTGAATATACTGAATGACCCAGCCTCTACAGCCCTCTGCGGTAAAGAATTCCACAGATTCACTACCCTCTGAGAGAAGAAATTCCTCCTCATCTCTGTCTTAAATGGGTGACTCCTCACTCTGAGATTATGCCTTCTGGTCCTAGACTCTCCCACAAGGAGAAACAGCCTCTCAGCATCTACCCTGTCAGGACACCTAAGAGTCTTATATGTTTCAATAAGGTCACCTCTCATTCTCCTAAACTCCAATGAGTACAGGCCCAACCGACTCAACCTCTCCTCATAAGAAAATCCCTCCATACCCGGGATCAGCCTAGTGAACCTTCTCTGGACTGCCTCCAATGTCAGTGTATCTTTCCTTAGATAAGGGAACCAAAACTGTTCACAGTATTCTCGGTGTGGTCTAACTAGTGCCTTGTATAGTTTTAGCAAGACTTCCCTATGTATATACTCCATTCCCTTTGAAATAAAGGCCAACATTCCATTTGCCTTCCCTATTACCTGCTGAACTTCTATGTTAGCTTTTTGTGATTCATGCACATTGACCCCCAAATCCCTGTGCTGCAGCTTTCTGCAGTCTTTCTCCATTTAAATAATATTCAGCTCCTCTATTCTTCCTGCCAAAGTGCATAACCTCACATTTTCCCACATTATATTCCATCTGCCACGTTTTTGCCCACTCACTTAACCTGTCTATATCCCTCTGTAGGCTCTTTGTGTCACCCTCACCACTTGCCTTCCCACCTATTTTTGTGTCATCTGCAAATTTAGCGATAGTACATTCATTTCCCTCATCAATCCCTCTGGCGTTGTGACTGTATCTCCCTTTAGCACTATGACTGTATCTCTCTCTGGTTTTGTGACTGTATATCTCTCTGTATTGTGACTATCTCCCTCTGGCATTGTGACTGTATCTCCCTCTGGCATTGTGGCTGTATATCCTTCTGACATTGTGACTGTATCTCTCTCTGGCATTGTAACTGTATCTCCCTCTGGCATTGTGACTATATCCCTCTGCTATTGTGACTGTATCTCGCTCTCAGAAGCTGTTCCATTCCGGGTTTTATTGACTATTTTCTGCTCTCTGTAATATAAATAATAAATATCCTGGCTGGAGAGAGTGAAGGGCAGTAAATATTACGAGCTATAGATGCTTCTCTCTGTAAAAACCCAATTACTTCCTGTGCTCTATTACTCTAATGTCAGTTGAATGGATGGATTTCTGTCTCTGATTCTTGTCTCCTTGTCACCTACCCTCTGCTGAACACAGGAAATTCCAAACAGGGCACGTTATCTGTTAACACGACTGATCTGACCCATGCATTAGCAAGGTAGTTAATGGGTTGAGTGAGTATTCATTTCGAAATGTCCTGGGACTATTTCAGCTCCTACAGAGAGCAGCGTCGGGACCCCACTCTACACTTCCAAAGTCAATGAAACTCTATCAGGTCCAGCAGACAGGGGGTCCAGCAGGAGCTTCTCTCACACACAGTCCTGTCACCTTCCCCATTGGGACAGCCACTGTGGTGTTCCGGCAAGTCTGCGACACCAAATAACCCCAGTATCATCCAGCAGCTCTAGCTCTCAGGCAAAAACACCCCCATCAGTACCAGGGCCAAATAGTCTGCGTGCTGCAAGATCGGAAATAAAAACAGAAAATGCGGGAAACACTCTGTAGGTCTGGCAGCATCTGTGGAGAGGGAAGGGTCATCGACCTGCAGCAATAACCCTGTTTCTCTCTCGACAGAAGCTGCCAGACCTACAGAGCGTTTCCAGTATTTTCTGTCCCTAAACAGAATTTAAACAGGTCTGAATTAAACAGGGGAATTTTCACACCCATCTCTGCCCCCCCTCCACACCCCACCCCCCGAGCCCACACCCCCCACACCCTCCCACCCACTCCCCCCTCCCCAACACCAACCCCCCTCCCCAACACTCCCCTCCCACAGCCCACCCACCCCCCTCCCTCCACCCCCCACCCCCCAGCCCACACCCCCCACACCCTCCCATCCAGCCCCCCCACCCCCAGCCCACCCACCCACCTCACCCCTCCCCCAACACCAAATCCCCTCCCCCAACACTCCCCTCCCCCAACCCCCCCCACCCCCAACACCAACCCCCCTCCCCCAACCACCCCCACCCCCAGCCCACCCACCCCCCTCCCCCCTCCCCCAACACCCCCTGCCCCCAGCCCACCCACCCCCCTCCCCCAACACCCTCCACCCCCTCCCCCAACACCCCCCGCCCCCAACCCCCTGCCCACTCCCCACCTCCCTTTCTGGTGTGGCCTTGGGACCTGCAAATGGTTCCGGAATTGGGTCCCCAACCCCAAGTGCAAACTCCTGCTCCACGTCAGGTTCTAAGCCTCCATCTGGAGGGGGGGGGCTGGACAAGGTGAAATGCTCCTGCAGAGAGGCAGCATGGACATGATGGGCCGAACATGCTCCTTTGGTGTTGTAGTGAATCTATGATTCTAGGTGGCGGCCTGCTTGCGGGGGAGCTGGTTTTCACACCAGCGATGTGACAGTAACCAGGGCTCCTGTTTCCCTGACGCTGACTGAGGACAACATGCCTCTGCTCTTCCTCGAAGCAGCGCTGCTGAATTGTTTACACCCCCCACTCGGATGTTTTAAGGGCAGAATTTAGCTGCCCCTCGCCCTGGAAGGGTTTTGCCAGTCCTGCCAAAGTCAATTGACTTTTGAACGGCCTGCCCCATTTGACAGCTTTGCCCCCACCGGAGCTGGGCTGCAGAATCCCACCCCAGGTTACCTCTGACAGCCGGTGACTCCAGCGGGACAGCACTGGGACTTTGTGCTCTCTCTGGAGTGGGACTCGAACCCACAACCTCTGCGATTTAGAGGTGAGTGTGCTAGTCATTGAGCCACTGCTGACACACCCATCGCCACCTCCCCCCACCCCACAGCCTGCCGCATTCACTGTATTATAACTGACAGTACACTTCATGAAAGTATTTCATTCGCTGTAAAGCACTTCTAGGATGTCCAGAGGATGGGAAAGGTGCTCCAGAAATGCAAATTCCTCTTTCTGCCACTTCCTCTTCCAATCTGCACCCTCTCCCCACCCCCGCAAGTTTCACCATCTGGGTGTAATTTACTCCACGTGAGCCAGTGTTTTCCCTTCAGCCCACCAGCTCCCTGTTTGGTATCTCCATACCAAGATGTGAAGACAGTAAATACTGTCCGAGAGTGGGAGCAACCTCAGCCCAGCTGCCCTATCATAATACAATGTTCATTGTTTCAGTTGTTCTATGTTTCATTATGTGTGTCAAGCTCACTGTGTTTGATTGGTTAGCTCTTGGTGTGGACCCAGAGAGAAGTAAACAAAGCAGCAGGAAGATCTGGAAGCTAGAGCTAGAAGCATGGAGCAGACATTTTAAAGCACTGTAAATAAAATCTGTTGCATAGTGTCATCTCTGCATAGATCTGAGAAATCAAATATACGATGCATGGTGCGATCGTCTTTCAATTATTACCCCGGTAGCTGGAAAGATTGGTGAAATTGGGATTGTTCTCTTTACAGTAGAGAAGGTTAAGGGGAGATTTAATGAAGGTGTTTAAATTCTTGAAGGGAATTAGTGGACAAAAGAAGGAGAAACTGTTCCCAATTGCAGCACTCCCTCAGTACTGACCCTCCAACAGTGCAGTGCTTCCTTAGTACTGACCCTCTGACAGTGAAGCACTCCTTCAGCACTGACCCTCTGAAGTACAGCATTCCCTCAGTACTGACCCTCCAACAGTGCAGCACTCATTCAGTACTGATCCTGCGACAGTGCAGCAGTCCCTCAGTAATGATGCTCTAACAGTGCAGCACTCCCTCAGTAATGATGCTGTAACAGTGCAGCGCTCCCATGGCACTTTATGAGGAGTGTCGAGTCTAGACTTGGTGCTGAACTCTCTTGCAAGGTGACTCAGAGGGTGGGAGTGCAATCAGCCAAGGACTGACTGCTCTTTGGTGTGTTGTGTGAGATTACCTTTTTGTTCTTTGGCAAAGTTACACGCAGATGTCTGAATGTAATCAAAACTCATCGATCATTGAAAGGAAATTCTATCCTAAACTGATTTCTGTTTAAATTTCCTGTTGGGCAGAGTCACATCTCAGGCCGTTGTTTACTAATGTAAGATACTCTGCCAGGCTGCTGTTCACAGGTGGCGGTGTCAGTCACTGTCTTATGTCTGAGTCAGAAGATAATAGGTTCAAATCCCACTCCAGAGTCTGCAGAACAGAGCCCTGGCTGATGCTCACAGCAGAGTACAGAGAGAGTGCTGCACCATCTTTTGAATGAGATGTTAAACCAAAGCCTTGTCTTCTCTCTCAGGTGGGTTCAAAAACTTCCATGGTCGCTATTTGAAGAAGAGTAGAGGAGTTATCTCTGATCTCCTCGCCAATGCTTATCTGGGGTCTGGATCTTCTCCATGCAGCTGAAGACTGGTCTTGGTGGCATGTCTGCTCTGAATGTTGGCAGTATAGCACTCCCTCAGTCCTGTACCAGATTCAAATGATCAGGCCAAAGAAATGATTAACTCACATAAAAATAATTAGACCCACAGAATGAGCCAGAGGAAAGAAAAACAAGAAAAAAATTCCTTGCTTTAAAAAATTGGAATCATAGTAAGACAGAGCACAGAAGGAAGTCTGACAGCCTGTGCTGGCTCCTGGAAAGAGCTGTCCAATTAGCCCCACTCCTCCTGTTCTTGTCTAACAACTCTGTAAACACTCCCTTCTCAAGTATTGCTGTTTGTAGGAGATTGCTGAGCACAAATTGGCTCAAAGGAAGTCCATCACTGGCTGTGAAGATCGTTGAGGTGTCCAATGGTTGTGAAAAGCGAAGTACTGTATAAGGAGAGGTCTTTCCTCCCTCCCTAACAGCACTGTGGGTGTACCTACACCGCATGGACTGCAGCGGTTCAAGAAGGCAGCTCACCACCACCTTCGCAAGGGCAATTAGGGATGGGCAATAAATGCTGGGCCCAGCCAGAGACACCCACAGCCCATGAGTGAATAAAAAAACAAGATTATGGTCAGAGATGTGGGGAGGATGTTTCCGCTGGCTGTTGAGTCCAGAACCAGGGGTCTCAGTCTCAGAATAATGGGCAGGCCATTTAGGACCGAGATGAGGGGGAATTTCTTCACTCAGAGGGTGGTGAATCTTTGGAATTTTCTACCCCAGAGGGCTGTGGGAGCTCAGTAATTCAGGATGTTTAAGACAGAGATTGATAGATTTCTGGAGACTAATGACATCAAGGGATATGGAGATAGCGTGAGAAAGTGCATTGAGGTAGATGATCAGCCATGATCTAATTGAAGGGCGGAACAGGCTTGATGGGCTGAATGGCCAAGTCCTGCTTCTATGTTCCTACGTTCCAGAGCTTCTGCTGACTCTGCCTTTGGCTAAGTTTCCCTTAGTAACTATGATGCATTCCATCTAGACTGGGCTAATTTTAACTTTCAGTGATGCCAACATACCTAGCACCTCCCTTCTATCTAATTTAACCTATCTAATATCTTGAGAGCCCCCTGCTCTACTCTGACATTAACATCATCCTCTCCCATGGTGAAGACAGATGCAAACTGCTCGTTCAGCTTCTCATTCGTGCCCTCTGCTTCCACAGAAATGCACCTCCGGGTCAGATTGCCAATCTCTCCCAATCCCATTTTACACATGAACCTCGAATACACATGGGCATCAGAACAAGAGATGGATGAATGGTCAATGGAATTCCGGCCTGAACTGAGCCCCCTCTGTAATGGGAAGCAGAAAATGGGAAGAAGTATAGAAAGGGCAGCCTCTGGGGGTGCACTTGGCAGATACCTGGAGTCTGCACAGAAACAGGATTCTCAATCTCACAGGCACCAGACCACTCCCCAGGAAAACAGGACAGTATCTAAAACTGGCTCACCAAACAAGTGCATTCAACAGCACAGAGACAGCACAGCAAATGTGAGCATTATTTCTCAATGTACGAGTTTTAGAATCAATGTTAACACTCATTTCCTACACTCCTGTACCTGCTCTGGGGGGTTTGATGGGGACGGTGCAAAGGGAGCTTTACTCTGTATCTAACCCCGTGCTGTAGCTGTCCTGGGAGTGTTTGATGGGGACAGTGTAGAGGGAGCTTTACTCTGTATCTAACCCCGTGCTGTACCTGTCCTGGGAGTGTTTGATGGGGACGGTGCAAAGGGAGCTTTACTCTGTATCTAACCCCGTGCTGTAGCTGTCCTGGGAGTGTTTGATGGGGGCAGTGTAGAGGGAGATTTACTCTGTATTTAACCCAGTGCTGTAGCTGTCCTGGGAGTGTTTGATGGGGACGGTGTAGAGGGAGCTTTACTCTGTATCTAACCCCGTGCTGTACCTGTCCTGGGAGTGTTTGATGGGGACAGTGTAGAAGCAGCTTTACTCTGTAAATAACCCCGTGCTGTACCTGTCCTGGGAGTGTTTGATGGGGACAGTGTAGAGGGAGCTTTACTCTGTAAATAACCCCGTGCTGTAGCTGTCCTGGGAGTGTTTGATGGGGACGGTGTAGAGGGAGCTTTACTCTGTATCTAACCCCGTGCTGTACCTGTCCTGGGAGTGTTTGATGGGGACAGTGTAGAGGGAGCTTTACTCTGTATCTAACCCCATGCTGTAGCTGTCCTGGGAGTGTTTGATGGGGACGGTGTAGAGGGAGCTTTACTCTGTATCTAACCCCATGCTGTAGCTGTCCTGGGAGTGTTTGCAATGGAAAGTTTCTCATTTTGCTTTGGACTGATATCAGATCTTACGGACCACAAATGTTGTGTAAGAGTGCTGACTGGGATCAGTTAGGATTTAATTTTACAAGGACCACTGACTTAAACATTGCAAGGAACACTTTGCAGCCTCAAATCTTTGAAGATTCAGCATCACTGCATGATTCAGTATACCTGATCTGACCAGAACATGGATGAGCAGAAAAGTCCCCAAGTCTCCTCTTCCCGACGAAGGTGCTGATTGAACAGCTTCTGCCCATCCATGTTCTGGTATCTCAGCGAAATGAATACGTGTGCCTCTAAAAGGCTGGAAACCCTCCTCTTTGTGATTATGGACCAAGTGATGAAAATTTAAGCTTGTCCCCTGAACACCTCAAAACATGGTCATCACCAAGAGCCCCCAATTGGAAAGGTTAATGCAGCATCCAAATCTAATATCCAACCCTCCGGATGATTAAGGTGAAGTCAATTTTTGGTTGTCTCAATCAAGCTACCAGTGGATATTGGTCAATTATTAGGAGGCGATTGGATCCTCTCCAAAGCAATGCTGCATGTTGGAATCCTATCCAGAATACACCACAAGAAGGCAAAGGCCAAAACAGAAGCAAGACTCTACATTGGAAGAAGTGATCTGCCCGGACAACATAGGAAATATGTGGCATAAACTCTCAGCTGAAACTATGGATTAATGCCCATTGGAGAAACCGATTCTCATTCCAGTCTGCTATCATCTTTCTTTTATTATGATGCAGAAGGGAGGAAATTTCAGGGGCCCTGATATTAATTTTCAAACCCTCTCTGGCCATAGGAGAGTTACCAGAGGACAGCAAATGTGGCACCATTATTCAAGAAGGGTAATTACAGGCCAGTGAGTCTAATATCAGTGTGAAGGGTTCTCAAAATTCCCACATTTTTCATATCATCAACAAGGATATGACTTTTGGACTTTTAAACTGCTGAGTTAAGTGTAAAACCCGGCAGACAAGAGGCTGAGTCCACGAAGGGCTGGAACTGGACCTGCCCGGGCTTGTTGACTGCAGTGTGGTTTTTTTACACCTGAAACCAGACATCGAGAGGAGACAGAATATGCAATCTTCCCTTTAAAACAATCAAACCAGAGACAGACTTCATGTTACATGAAACTAAAGCCCATCAAAATCTTGCATAAATAATCGCTGCTAACTACTAAGACAGGAAGGCAGCAATCAATGCAATTATGCGAACCCATCAATACTCCACACATACGATGGCTTTCAGTTCGAAACTAGTTACAGGGGCAGGAAGACAATGATAAACATCATGTGAGCCCATTAAAAACAACGAGACAACAATCACCGGGGGAAGGCCACCAAAATCAAAGAACTAACCTTGATTTGGATTCTGATGAGAAATTCAAAAGATGGTATAACTGGCCCAGTCAGTTATGAAGGAGGGAGAGAGAAACCAGCTGGCAGGAGGGTGGCCAGTTTTGAAATGGCTGAAACAGAGTTTAAGCAAGAAGATCTGGAGGTTTGCAGGCCCGCAGGCATCATCACAGTGAGGGGCACGGGGTGGCAGGCTCAACCGAAGACAACAAGGCTGCAACTGCAGCCCTCCACGAAGATCGACCACCCACAACCACACCCTCCACCCAAATGAAGAACCTTCGCAGATTCCACAGACCAGGACCACGTGGGGACGGCAGGCCCCAGAGGACACAAAGAGTGTCCCCCAAAAGTGCAACCGGCTTACCTGGCTGGATTCCGAACTGTCAAGGAACCCTGGGTTGGTGAGCATGATCCCTGACCTCTCCTAGTTCAATTTAGTTAGGTTTTGGGGGTGGGACAAGGGTAAGGGGATTAGTAGCATGATTTTCCCTCATTATGCCGTGTGTTCCCCATTCTTAACTAAGTGTACTTTGTAGATCTGTATAAGCTCAGTGTAATCCTAATGTTATAAATTCATTTGTGACTTCAGTAAACACAGTCTTTTTTCTGGCACCAAAACCAGTTGTTTGCTGCACTTTGTCACAGCCCCCAAATAAGTTCAAGGTCTAGAACCCAGGGAGTGGGAGTGATTCGAACCGCTCAGAAGTCAGAGGTGAAACTGACACACACACATCACCCCCTACAAGTGGTAGGGAAACTATTGGAAAAAATTCTGAGGGACAGGGTTAATCTCCACTTGGAGAGGCAGGGATTAATCAGGTATAGTCAGCATGGCTTTGTCAGAGGGAGAGCATGTCTAACAAATTTGATTGAATTTTTCGTGGAGATGACGAGTTGTGTAGATGATGGTAGTGCAGTTGATGTAGTCTACATGGACTTCAGTAAGGCTTTTGACAAGGTCCCGCATGGGAGAATGGTCAAGAAAGTAAGAGCCCATTGGATCCAGGGCAATTTGGCAAATTGGATCCAAAATTGGCTTAGTGTCAGGTGGCAGAAGGTCGTGATTGAAGGTGGTTTTTGTGATTGGAAGCCTGTGACAAGTGTGCGGCAGGGATCGGTGATGCGACCCTTGCTGTTTGTAGTGTACATTAATGATTTAGACCTGAATATAGGAGGTATGATCGGTAAGTTCACAGTTGACACGAAAATTGGTGGTATTGGAGGAAAGCCTTAGATTTCAGAACGATATAGATGGGCCGGTAAGATGGGCAGAGCAGTGGCAAATGGAGTTTAATCCTGAGAAGTGTGAGGTGATGCATTTTAGGAGGACTAACGCCACCAGGGACTATACAATGAATGGTAGGACCCTAGGAAGTACAGAGGATCAGAGTGACCTTGGTGTACATGTCCATAGATCCCTGAAGGCAGCAGCACAGGTAGATAAGGTGGTTAAGAAGGCAAATGGGATACTTGCCTTTTATATTCTACACCTCAAATAATAGAGCAGGGAGGTTATGTTGGAGCTGTATAAAACGCTAGTTAGGCCACAGCTGGAGTACTGTGTGCAGTTCTGGTCACCACACTATAGGAAGGATGTGACTGCACTGCAGAGGGTGCAGAGGAGATTCACCAGGATGCTGCCTGGGATGAAACGTTTCAGCTATGAAGAGAGACTGGATAGGCTGGGGTTGTTTTCCTTAGAACACAGAAGGCTGAGAGGTGGGGGTGGAACCTGATAGAGGTGTACACAATTATGAGGGGCATAGATAGGGTAGATAGGGAGAAACTTTTCCCCTTAGTGGAGGTGTCAATAACCAGGGGGCGTAGATTTAAGGTAAGGAGCAGGAGGTTCAGAGGGGATTGAGGGGAAATTTTTCACCCAGAGGGTGGTTGGAATCTGGAACACACAGCCTGAGTGGATGGTAGAGGCAGGGACCCTCATATAAACACTATGGCTACAAGAGCAGGTCAGAATCTGGGAATTCAGTGAGAGTAACTCACCTCCTGACTTCCCAAAGCCTGTCCACCAACTACATACTGCAAGGGGAGGCAATGGTGAAGTGGTATTGTCGCTAGGTTAGTAATCCAGAGACTCACGGTAATACCCTAGTGACCTGGGTTTGAATCCCACCATGGCAGATGGTGGAATTTGAATTCAATATATTAAAAAAAATCTGATGATTTTTGTAAAAACCCACCTGGTTCACAAATGTTCTTTAGTAAAGGAAATCTGCTGTCCTTACCTGGTCTGGCCTACATGTGACTCCAGACCCACAGCAATGTGGTTGACTCTGAAATGACCTCTGAACAAGGGCAACTAGGGATGGGTAACAAATGCTGGCCCAGCCAATGATTCATTGATCCCATGAATGAATATTTAAAACAAAAATTAGGAATGGGTAATAAATGTTGGCCTAGCCAGCAACACCTACATCCCTTGAAAGAATTCCAAAAAATGTGTCTCTCACTAGAGTTGTCGTGTGTTGGCTCCAACGTGTTTAACAATCCTGCTGAAAAGTCAGCCAAGAAACCATTCTTTAACACATCAACATCGATCACATCAGCTGCTCACTCAATACTGATGGAGCTGATATAAGCAAAGCACTGTCGACGCTGGAAATGTGGAAACCAGAAAATGCTGGAAAAACTCAGCATGTCTGGGAGCGTCTGTGGAGAGACAAACCGAGTTAATGTTTCCAGTTCGCATGACCCTTCTTCAGAGCTGGCTTTGGTGTAGCTGAGTCTGATTGTATCCACTTCCAATCCACACACAGACAATTCCTCCTGGATCAGTAACACATCTGAAGCCTCTCAAACTCAGCATTTGCCCTGACCAGGTATCAGATCCCAGTGAAAGCCCCACTCTCCCTTTGCTCCGTAAGGGGGCATTGGAGGGTTGGCTTGCGATATTAGTACCATTCCTGGTACTGGCTTTGGGTGGAGTTATTTGAACCCTTGAGGTTTCGACAGGAGGCTTTGTTCAGCAGCAGGAAAAACATCAGCAGAACATTTCTTTCAGAGATGAATCATCTCGGCCCCATCCTTAGGTTACTTGTGTAGGCATGAGGTCTGGCTCATATGACAACCAAAGGGTTTGCTACAAACTACTTTGGCATGCTTCCTCTTGTTCTCTCTCTCTCGCTCTCTCTCTCTCTCCCTAACTGGTGTTCTCTCTCTCTTTCCTTCTCACTATGACACTCACTCTCTCTGGCCTTCTCTTTTTTTGTTCTGCCTGCTGTTTTCTCTTTCACACATTCTCTCTCTCTCTACCCCCCCCCTCCCCCCACCCAGGTGTTTTCTCTCCCTCCCTCTCCCAGTTCCCTCTCTCTGGTGTTTTTCTCTCTCTCTCTCTCTCTCTCTCTTGCTCTCTCTCTCCCTCACAGTTCGGCTGAAAGCAGCCCAGCCTTTCCTCTGCTCCCCGCCAAAACACCACCCCCCCCCCCCACCGCCTTCCCACTACATGAGAATTGCTCTGTTGTTTTGTACAGACATGAGTAACTGCAGCCAACATGTTCCACACTCTTGACAGAGTAGGCAACATTCCTGTCCCAACTCAAATACTTTCCCACTCAAACCTGCCAAAATACCAAAAAAGCAATAATACTAGCCGGCAGAGACTATTCCAAGTCCGCTCCTGTCAAGCAATTAAATGGCCCTTCCCGTGGTGGAGTGAGCACTGTGTCCAGTGTGGTGCTGAGCAGAACAAGCCAGCACAATCCCAGGTTTCATGCCTGATCTACGCTGAGCTAATTGCCCTTGGCTTGGGTTGCCCTTAAGTTGAGATGAGGGCTGATGCCCCCATGATTACAATATTCAGCCTGCGCATAGAGCCTGATCTCTCGATGAGGCAGCGGAAGATGTCGGTTCCTTGAGGAGCAACATGAGTCAGGGATCCCAGAGGTGGGAGGGAACTTACAGAGAGGGTTTGTGTAGGCTTCGCAATTCCCAGCTTTTTAAGTAAATGAATGTAAAAAAAAAATTGCAACTTGACATTCTGAAAGGAACAATGACCTCTCACCCCGTTGACAAGTTCAGACGACCCCCCCCCCCCCCCTCCCCCACTCCAAAGCCAAAATGATGTGGTTTTGTTTGTTCACAGTGACTAACAAGAGGAATTAAGGAGAGTATTAAATCAAAGGGAGAGGCTTCTAACGTGGTCAGTGAGTCTACAGAGGATGCTGGAGTTCAGCAAAGCAACTGATAAAGAAAGTGAAAGGAGAACCAGAGTAAACTCACAAACATTAAACCAACAAAACAAGAGCAAAATACTGCGGATGTTGGAAATCTGAACGGAACGCAAACAATGCTGGAAAAGCTCAGTCAGCTCCTGTGGAGAGAAGCAGAGTTAACGTTTCGTATCCTGTTCTTGCCGCACTTCATTCTCTCAGGTCCAACCCCGACATTGTCATCAAACCCGCTGACAAGGGTGGTGCTGTTGTTGTCTGGCGCACTGACCTCTACCTCACGGAGGCTGAGCGTCAACTCGCAGACACTTCCTCCTACCTCTCCCTGGACCATGACCCCACCACTGAACATCAAGCCATTGTTTCCAGGACTGTCACTGACCTCATCTCCTCTGGGGATCTTCCTCCCATAGCTTCCAACCTGATAGTCTCCCAACCTCGGACAGCCCATTTCTATCTCCTACCCAAAACCCACAAACAGAACTGTCCCAGCAGACCGATCGTGTCAGCCTGTTCCTGCCCCACGGAACTCATTTCTTGCTCTCTTGACTCCCTTCTCTCTCCCCTTGTCCAGTCCCTTCCCACCTACATCAGTGATTCCTCTGACACCCTGCATCATATCAACAAATTCCAATTCCCTGTCCCCAACCGCCTCCTCTTCACCATGGCCGTCCAATCCCTCTACACCTCCATCCCCCACCAGGATGGTCTGAGGGCCCTTAGCTTCTTCCTCGAACAGAGGCCCGAACAATCCCCATCCACCACTACTCTCCTCCGTCTGGCTGAACTTGTTCTCACGTTGAACAATTTCTCCTTCAACTCCTCTCACTTCCTCCAAATAAAAGGTGTGGCTATGGGTACCCGCATGGGCCCCAGCTATGCCTGTCTCTTTATGGGGTATGTGGAACATTCCTTGTTCCTGTCCTACCCCGGCCCCCTCCCACAACTCTTTCTCCGGTACATCGATGATTACTTCGGTGCCGCTTCATGCTCTCGCCTGGACCTGGAAAAATTTATTAATTTTGCTTCCAATTTCCACCCCTCCATCATTTTCACATGGTCCATCTCTGACACTTCCCTTCCCTTCCTTGACCTCTCTGTCTCAATCTCTGGTGATAGACTGTCCACCAATATCCATTACAAGCCTACCGACTCCCACAGCTACCTCGACTACAGCTCCTCACACCCCGCTTCCTGTAAGGACTCCATCCCATTCTCCCAGTTCCTTCGCCTCCGTCGCATCTGTTCCGATGATGCTACCTTCAAAAACAGTTCCTCTGACATGTCCTCCTTCTTCCCTAACCGAGGTTTTCCACCCACGGTTGTTGACAGGGCCCTCAACCGTGTCCGGCCCATCTCCCGCGCATCCGCCCTCACGCCTTCTCCTCCCTCCCAGAAACATGATAGGGTCCCCCTTGTCCTCACTTATCACCCCACCAGCCTCCGCATTCAAAGGATCATCCTCCGCCATTTCCACCAACTCCAGCATGATGCCACCTCCAAACACATCATTCCCTCCGGGACACCCTGGTCCACTCCTCCATCACCCCCTACACCTCAACCCCCTCCCACGGCACCTTCCCATGCAACCGCAGAAGGTGCAACACCTGCCCCTTTACTTCCCCTCTCCTCACTGTCCAAGGGCCCAAACACTCCTTTCAAGTGAAGCAGCATTTCACTTGCACTTCCCTCAATTTAGTCTACTGCATTCGCTGTTCCCAATGCGGTCTCCTCTACATTGGAGAGACCAAACACAGACTGGGTGACCGCTTTGCAAAACACCTTCGGTCTGTCCGCAAGCATGACCCAGACCTCCCTGTTGCTTGCCATTTTAACACTCCACCCTGCTCTCATGCCCACATGTCCGTCCTTGGCCTGCTGCATTGTTCCAGTGAAGCCCAACGCAAACTGGAGGAACAGCACCTCATCTTCCGACTAGGCACTTTACAGCCTTCCGGACTGAATATTGAGTTGAACAATTTTAGATCATGAACTCTCTCCTCCAATCCCCTCCCCCTTTCTGATCCCCCCCTTTTTTCTAATAACTTAACTTCTGTTTAAATGTATTTTTCTTTTCTCACCTATTTCGATTATTATTTTAAAATTCATTTCCATCGATTGTTTTATCTCTACATTTTAACCCATTTCGATCCTTTCCCCCCACCCCACCCTCACTAGGCCTATCTGTACCTTGCTCGTCCTGCTTTCTACCCTTAATGTCACCTATTAGCACATTCCTTAGATAATATCACCATCGTCAACACCCCCTTTGTCCTTTTGTCTGTGACATCTTTGGCAATCTCTTCGTTGCCTCCACCTATCACTGGCCCTCTATCCAGCTCTACCTGTCCCACCCCACCTCAAAGAGCTTATATTTCACCTCTCTTCCATTTCTCTCCAGTTCTGATGAAGAGTCAACCGGACTTGAAACGTTGATTCTGTCTTCCTCCTCGCAGATGCTGTCAGACCTGCTGAGTTTTTCCAGCTATTTTTGCTTTTGTTTTAATGTTTCACATCGACATGACTTTTCATCGAGATATCAGAATCATAAGAGCATTTTGCAAAGATTTCTATTAGTGTGTAAGCAGCCAAATGTTACTGAAAATAAGTGTGGGCCCATTAGGTAGCATTATAATGGGGAATTATGGCGATATGAGACAAACTCTTTCTATCTGTCTTCATGGGAGAAGATATAAGGGAGCATTTTGGAAATAATGGGCTCTAGTGAGAATGAGGAACTTAAAGAAATCGCTCTGGAGAAATAATTTGTGACAAACCCCCTGGACCTGATGATCTGCAGGTTTTGGCTGTAGGGATAGTGGATGTATTGATTTTGATCTTTCAAAATTCCTTAGATTCTAGAACAGTTCCCACGGATTGGGTTACCAAACATAATCACGCGAACGGGGTTGAGAACCTTATCAGGCATGACTGAATGGCGGAGCAGACTCAATGGGCCGAATGGCCTAATTTCTGCTCCTATGGTCTTATGGTCTTATGTAAGAAAGAAGGAAGATAGAAAATGGAGAGCTCTCGACCAGCCAACCTGACATCGACAGTGCCGAAATGCTCGAATCTATTTTTAGGGACGTATCAAAAGAGGAATTTAAAATAATTACTTAATGATGAGGCAGAGTCAACATAGATTCATGAAAGGGAGATAAAAACAAAGAAAACTGCGGATGCTGGAAATCCAAAACAAAAACAGAATTACCTGGAAAAACTCAGCAGGTCTGGCAGCATCGGCGGAGAAGAAAAGAGTTGACGTTTCGAGTCCTCATGACCCTTCGACAGAACTTGATTTCGAGTCCAAGAAAGAGTTGAAATATAAGCTGGTTTAAGGTGTGTGTGTGGGGGGCGGAGAGATAGAGAGAGAGAGAGGTGGTTGTGTAGACAAACAAGCAGTGATAGAAGCAGATCATCAAAAGATGTCAGCAACAATGGTACAATAGGACACATAGGTGTTAAAGTTAAAGTTGGTGATATTATCTAAACGAATGTGCTAATTAAGAATGGATGGTAGGGCACTCAAGGTACAGCTCTAGTGGGGGTGGAGGGAGCATAAAAGATTTTAAAATATTTAAAAATAATGGAAATAGGTGGGAAAAGAAAAATCTATATAATTTATTGGGGAAAAAAAAAGGGGGGAAAAATTGAAAGGGGGTGGGGATGGGGGAGGGAGCTCACGACCTTAAGTTGTTGAATTCAATATTTAGACCGGAAGGTTGTAAGGTGCCTAGTCGGAAGATGAGGTGTTGTTCCTCCAGTTTGCGTTGGGCTTCACTGGAACAATGCAGTAAGCCAAGGACAGACATGTGGGCAAGAGAGCAGGGTGGAGTGTTAAAATGGCAAGCGACAGGGAGGTTTGGGTCATTCTTGCGGACAGACCGCAGGTGTTCTGCAAAGCGGTCGCCCAGTTTACGTTTGGTCTCTCCAATGTAGAGGAGACCTCATTGGGAGCAACGAATGCAGTAGACTAAGTTGGGGGAAATGCAAGTGAAATGCTGCTTCACTTGAAAGGGGTGTTTGGGCCCTTGGACGGTGAGGAGAGAGGAAGTGAAGGGGCAGGTGTTACATCTTTTGCGTGGGCATGGGGTGGTGCCATAGGAGGGGGTTGAGGAGTAGGGGGTGATGGAGGAGTGGACCAGGGTGTCCCGGAGGGAGCGATCCCTACGGAATGCCGATAAGGGGGGTGAAGGGAAGATGTGTTTGGTGGTGGCATCATGCTGGAGTTGGTGGAAATGGCGGAGGATGATCCTTTGAATGTGGAGGCTGGTGGGGTGATAAGTGAGGACAAGGGGGACCCTATCATGTTTCTGGGAGGGAGGAGAAGGCGTGAGGGCGGATGCGCGGGAGATGGGCCGGACACGGTTGAGGGCCCTGTCAACGACCGTGGGTGGAAAACCTCGGTTAAGGAAGAAGGAGGATATGTCAGAGGAACCGTTTTTGAAGGTAGCATCATCGGAACAGATGCGCGAAGGCGAAGGAACTGGGAGAATGGGATGGAGTCCTTACAGGAAGCGGGGTGTGAGGAGCTGTAGTAGAGGCAGCTGTGGGAGTCGGTGGGTTTGTAATGGATATTGGTGGACAGTCTATCACCAGAGATTGAGACAGAGAGGTCAAGGAAGGGAAGGGAAGTGTCAGAGATGGACCACGTGAAAATGATGGAGGGGTGGAGATTGGAAGCAAAATTAATAAATTTTTCCAAGTTCCGACGAGAGCATGAAGCGGCACCGAAGTAATCATCGATGTACTGGAGAAAGAGTTGTGGAAGGGGGCCGGAGTAGGACTGCAACAAGGAATGTTCCACATACCCCATAAAGAGACAGGCATAGCCACTCCATCCGTCCCCACCCCATCTTCCAATCCCAGCCCCAGCCGTGTATTCACTATACCCCCTGACCTTCCCCTCTCCGATGCTGAACGTTCAGTGCTCAGCAAAGGACTTAGTTTCATACCCTTACGCCCTCACCTCAATGAATTTCGGGCTCAGCATGATGCTGAACTCTTCTTCCGCCGTCTTCGTCTCCGGGCTCACTTCTTTGGGCAGGAGTCCTCTCCCAGTTCAACAGATCCTGTTACCCATCTCCAATATTCTCCCTCCACCTGGACCCCTCCCTCTGGATTCTTACCTTCTCTTCATCTTTTCATTGAGAACTGTCGGCGCGACATTAGTCGTCTCAATTTCTCTGCTCCTCTCACCCATTCTAACCTGTCTCTCTCTGAACTTACTGCACTCCGTTCTCTCAGGTCCAACCCTGACATTGTCATCAAACCCGCTGACAAGGGTGGTGCTGTTGTTGTCTGGCGCACTGACCTCTACCTCGCGGAGGCTGAGCGTCAACTTGCAGACACTTCCTCCTACCTCTCCCTGGACCATGACCCCACCACTGAACATCAAGCCATTGTTTCCAGGACTGTCACTGACCTCATCTCCTCTGGGGATCTCCCTCCCACAGCTTCCAACCTGATAGTCGCCCAACCTCGGACGGCCCGCTTCTATCTCCTACCCAAAATCCACAAACAGAACTGCCCCGGTAGACCGATCGTCTCAGCTTGCTCCTGCCCCACAGAACTCATTTCTCATTATCTTGACTCCCTTCTCTCTCCCCTTGTCCAGTCCCTTCCCACCTACATCCGTGATTCCTCTGACACCTTACGTCACATCAATAATTTCCAGTTCCCTGGCCCCAACCGCTTCCTCTTCACCATGGACGTCCAATCCCTCTACACCTCCATCCCCCACCAGGATGGTCTGAGGGCCCATAGCTTCTTCCTCGAACAGAGGCCCGAACAATCCCCATCCACCACTACTCTCCTCCGTCTGGCTGAACTTGTTCTCACACTGAACAATTTCTCCTTCAACTCCTCTCACTTCCTCCAAATAAAAGGTGTGACTATGGATACCCACATGGGCCCCAGCTATGCCTGTCTCTTTATGGGGTATGTGGAACATTCCTTGTTCCTGTCCTACCCCGGCCCCCTCCCACAAATTTTTCTCCGGTACATCGATGATTACTTCGGTGCCGCTTCATGCTCTCGTCGGGACTTGGAAAACTTTATTAATTTTGCTTCCAATCTCCACCCCTCCATCATTTTCATGTGGTCCATCTCTGACACTTCCCTTCCCGTCCTTGACCTCTCTGTCTCAATCTCTGGTGATAGACTGTCCACCAATATCCATTACAAACCCACCGACTCCCACAGCTACCTCGACTACAGCTCCTCACACCCCGCTTCCTGTAAGGACTCCATCCCATTCTCCCAGTTCCTTCGCCTCCGTCGCATCTGTTCCGATGATGCTACCTTCAAAAACGGTTCCTCTGACATGTCCTCCTTCTTCCTTAACCGAGGTTTTCCACCCACGGTTGTTGACAGGGCCCTCAACCGTGTCCGGCCCATCTCCCGCGCATCCGCCCTCACGCCTTCTCCTCCCTCCCAGAAACATGATAGGGTCCCCCTTGTCCTCACTTATCACCCCACCAGCCTCCGCATTCAAAGGATCATCCTCCGCCATTTCCACCAACTCCAGCATGATGCCACCACCAAACACATCTTCCCTTCACCCCCCTTATCGGCATTCCGTAGGGATCGCTCCCTCCGGAACACCCTGGTCCACTCCTCCATCACCCCCTACTCCTCAACCCCCTCCTATGGCACCACCCCATGCCCATGCAAAAGATGTAACACCTGCCCCTTCACTTCCTCTCTCCTCACCGTCCAAGGGCCCAAACACTCCTTTCAAGTGAAGCAGCATTTCACTTGCATTTCCCCCAACTTAGTCTACTGCATTCGTTGCTCCCAATGTGGTCTCCTCTACATTGGAGAGACCAAACGTAAACTGGGCGACCGCTTTGCAGAACACCTGCGGTCTGTCCGCAAGAATGACCCGAACCTCCCTGTCGCTTGCCATTTTAACACTCCACCCTGCTCTCTTGCCCACATGTCTGTCCTTGGCTTGCTGCATTGTTCCAGTGAAGCCCAACGCAAACTGGAGGAACAACACCTCATCTTCCGACTAGGCACCTTATAGCCTTCCGGTCTAAATATTGAATTCAACAACTTTAGGTCTTGAGCTCCCTCCCCCATCCCCACCCCCTTTCTGTTTTTCCCCCCCTTTTTTTTCCCAATAATTTATATAGATTTTTCTTTTCCCACCTATTTCCATTATTTTTAAATATTTTAAAATCTTTTATGCTCCCTCCACCCCCACTAGAGCTGTACCTTGAGTGCCCTACCATCCATTCTTAATTAGCACAGTCGTTTAGATAATATCACCAACTTTAACTTTAACACCTATGTGTTCTTTTGTACCATTGTTGCTGACATCTTTTGATGATCTGCTTCTATCACTGCTTGTTTGTCTACACAAGCACCTCTGTCTCTCTCTATCTCTCCGCCCCCCCACACATACACCTTAAACCAGCTTATATTTCAACTCTTTCTTGGACTCGAAATCAAGTTCTGTCGAAGGGTCCTGAGGACTCGAAACGTCAACTCTTTTCTTCTCCGCCGATGCTGCCAGACCTGCTGAGTTTTTCCAGGTAATTCTGTTTTTGTTCATGAAAGGGAGGTTGTGTTTGCTGAGTCTGTTGGACTTATCTTTGGGGATGTAACTATTAGGGTGGATAGTGCAGTTGGTGTATTTCGATTTCCAAAAAATATTCGATAAGAAGTTATTACACAATGCTCAGTTCATGGAATTCTGGCAATATAATGCAGGCTAGGGATTGGTTAAAAGATGGAAAACAGTGTTGAAATTAAATGAAACAACTTTGGACAAACAGACTGTAACTACAATGCAATTAATGTGGAGAAATCCCATACCACTATTCTGATAAGCAAAATATTTTTAAAAAGATAAGTGTCTGGGAAATGCTGGTATGTAGAAAAAGCTGAGTACTTGATCCACAGAAAGTAAACACGCGGGTGCAGCAGACAATTAGAAAATCGATGATGTGTTCACCTTTATTACAAAGGGATTGGAGCATAATTGTAAACAAGTCGTGTCGCAGTTATACAGGGTATTGGTGAGACCACACCTGGAGCACTGTGTACAGTTTTGGCCTCCTTACCTAAAGGAAGGATATACTTTCCCTAGCGGGAGTTCAAAGTAGGTTTACTAGATCAGATCCTGGGATGAGGGGGTTGCCCTATGAGGGTAATAGGTTGGGTGTGGGTTTGACAGGGTAGGTGCTGGGAGGTTGGTTCCTTCTCCTGGGAGATTGAGAACACTGGGCACTGTCTCAGGATAAGGGGACGATCATTTAGGATTGAATGGGGAGAAATTTCTTCACTCAGAGGGTTGTGAATCTTTAGATTTCTCTCCCCGATAGCTGTGAAGACTACATCTATGAGTATACACAGGAAAGTGATCGATTTCTGGATACTAAGGGAGTTAAGGGATATGGGGAGAAAGCGGGAGCAGGCTATTGAGTTGGATGATCAGCCATGATCATAATGAAAGGTGGAGCAGGCTTGAGGGGCCGAATGGCCTCCTCCTGCTCCAATTTCTCATGTCCTTAGATGTTTAGGCTGTGATCCTAAATGAGAGGTCAATTTCATAGTAATTAAGAAAGAGAGATACTGCAGTCACTGGAAATCTGAAATGAATGATTACAGGTCACAGGCCTGAAATGTTAACTGTGTTTCTCTCTCCACTCAAGCAACAGGGACCAAAGCAAAACACTGCAGATACTGGAAACCTGGAAAAGAAACCGAGAACGCTGCCAGAGCTTGTTGGCTGCCATCCAATCTTACTGCAGGCTTTCTGAAAACGTGCTCAAATATTGCTACCATCAATAAACAGATGTCTGATGGAACAAGGCAATTAAACTGCGTTAATTCTTAAGTCTTTCAGGCAATCTGACAGCAAAGAGTGACTGCAAACAAGTCCTGTCACCTTTCTCCTGTGTTTTGTTTGTTAAGAAAGCTGATGTATTACTGGGGTACAGTATGATAGTGGTTAATTCACTGGGTAAATAACCCAGAAGCCTGGACTAATGCCCCAGAGACTTAGATCAAATCCCACCATGGCCACCGGGAAGTTCAAATCCAGTTAATTAAATAAAGCTGGAATAAAAAAGATAGTATTATTAACAGTGATCGTGACACTACTGGATTAAAAACCCATCTGATTCAGTCATTTCTTTTTTGGGAAGCCATCTGTAATCCTCAGGTGACCCCCAGATGCAGGAAATCTGAAATGTGGTTGATTTTTAAGTGTGTGTGAAATTGCTGGGCAGGTCACTCAGTTATACTCAAGGTGCAATTCCACCAACAGCTCTCAAGGGCAATCCGTGATGGCAAAAAAAAATATGCTCGCCTTGTCAGCAATAAAAAATAATCTTAGTGAAATAAAGGAAGCCTGTTATACACCTCTCCTGCTTGGTGCAGAGAGAAACCCATCTTAACAGGTTTATTTATTCATTCAATGATGTGAGATTCACTGGCTAGGTCAGCATTTATTGCCCTTGTTCTAAGGGCAGTTAAGAGTCAAGCACATTGCTGCTGGACTGGAGTCACATGTAGGCCAGACCAGATAAGGACTGCAGATTGCCCTCCTGGGTTTTTACAACAATTGACAATGGTTTCATCATCATCATTTTCATTCCTAGATTTTTATTGAATTCAATTTCATCACTTGCTATGAGTGGGATTTGAACCCAGTTACCCCAGAGCATTAGCCTGGAGTTTCTGGAATACTAGGCCAGTGACAATACCGCTATGCTACCTCCCTCCTTTTTGCTAGAAGGTTAGAGAACACACAGGTTGCAAAGCACACACGGCCAGGAGTAGGTGGATACAGAGGAGACAGGAGCTGGTGAGGTCAGAATCAATTTGCAATAGTTTGCTTCTTAAAAGAAGAATTCTTTCCATGTGTTGTTTGGATCATTAGTGATGCCATTCAGAAACTTCAACAAGCCGCTGGTTTTAGTGGTTTAGAGTCCGACAGTTTCCTCAGTCGGCTGCTGAGGCAAAACTTAAATAAACAATGCACATTCTTGTGAAGAGCACTAATTCCTGTGCATCTGCATATCCATCCCCAGCACAGGGGTTGCAATGACAGCTCAAACAGCTTCCATCCAGGATTTAAGATAAGAACATATGAAATAGGAGCAGGAGTAGGCCATTCAGCCCCTCAAGCCTGCCCCACCATTCAATAAGATCATGGCTGATCTGCCCCAGGCCTCAACTCCTCTTCCGTGCCAGCTCCTCATAGCCCTCATCTCCCAGATGTTTCAAAAATCTATCTACCTCCTCTTTAAATACTTTCAGTGATCTAGCCTCCACAATGCTCTGGGAGAAGAAATTCCTTCGCATCTCAGTTTTAAATGAGTGTCCCCTTATTCTGTAACTATGTCCCCTAGTTCGAGATTCCCCCACTAGTAGAAACATCTTCTCAACCTCTACCCTGTCCAGCCCCCTCAAATCTTGTACGTTTCAATAAGATCACTGGAAATCCAAATACACTACATCTACCAGGTCCCCTTTATTAACTCTGCTTGTTATATCCTCAAAGAACTCTAGCGAATTTACTAAACATGATTTCCCTTTCACAAAACCACGTTGACCCTGTTTGATTGAGTTAAACTTTTCTAAATGTCCTGCTATTTCTTCCTTAATAATGGACTCTAGCATTTTCCCAATGACAGATGTGAAGCTGACTGGCCGACAGTTTCCTGCTTTTTGTTTCCCTCCCTTCTTGAACAGGGGCATCACATTAGTGTTTTTCCAATCCGATGGGACCCTCCCGAGATCCAATGAGTTCTGGAATATTTTGACAAATGCCTCCACTATCTCTGCAGCCACTTCCTTTAAAACTCTTGGATGCAGGCCATCAGATCAAAGTCATAGTCATAGTTATAGAGGTCTGCAGCACAGAAAAAGGCCCTTCAGCCCATCGGGTCTGCGCTGGTCCAACAAGTACCTAACTACTCTAATCCCATTTTCCAGCACTAGGCCCATAGCCTTGTATATCATGGCATCGCAAGTGCACATCCAAATACTTCTTAAATGTTAGCAGAGTTTCTGCCTCTACCACCCTTTCAGGCAGTGAGTTCCAGATTCCCACCAGCCTCTGGGTGAAAAAATTCTTCCTCACATCCCCTCTAAACCTCCTGCCCCTTTCCTTAAATCTATGCCCACTGGTTATTGATCCCTCCACCAAGGGGAAAAGTTCCTTCCTGTCTACCCTATCTATGCCCCTCATAATTTTATACACCTCAATCATGTCCCCCCTCAATCTCCTCTGCTCCAAGGAAAATAACCCCAGTCTATCCAATCTCTCCTCATAACTAAAACTCTCCAGCCCAGGCAACATCCTGGTAAATCTCCTCTGCACTCTCTCTAGTGCAATCACATCCTTCCTATAATGCGGATTCCAGAACTGCACATAATACTCTAGCTGTGGCCTAACCAGCATTTTATACAGCAGCATAACCCTCCTGCTCTTATATTCTATGCCTCAGCTAATAAAGGCAAGTATCCCATATGCCTTCTTAACCACCTTATCTACCTGTCCCGCTAACTTAAGGGACCTTAAGCTCCTGGCGACTTGTCTGCCTTTAGTCCCATTAGTTTCTCAAATACTTTGTACCTTGTGATAGAGACTGTTACAAGATCTTTCCTCCTATTAGCTCCTTGCTTATCTGATATCTTTGGGGTGTTTATAGTGTCCTCCACTGTGAAGACCGATGCAAAATATTGATTTAAATTACGTGCCATTTCCCTGGTCCTCATTATCAATTCTCCAGTTGCATCCTCCAAGGGTCCCATGCTCACTTTAGCTACTCTCTCTCTTTTTATGTACCTGTAGAAGCTCTTGCTGTTTGTTTTTATATATCTTGCCAATTTACTTTCATAATCAATTTTCTCCCTCTTTATTAGCTTTTTAAGTCTCTGCTGTTGGTTCCTAAAAAATTCTCAATTCTCTGGCCTACCATTAATTTTCGCTGCTTTGTATTTTGATTGGTTTTTGATTGGACACTCTCCTTGACCGCCTTCGTTACCCACGGGTGGTTCATCCTGCTCATTGAGACCTTCTTTTTGACTGGGATAAATTTTTGCTGAACGTTATGAAATATCTGCTTCAATGTCTGCCACTGCTCATCCCCTTAATCTATTTTCCCAGTCTGTTTTAGACAACTCTTTCTTTATAACCTCTGTAATTACCCTTATTTAAGTTGAGGCCACTGGTGAGAGACCAGAGTTGCTCACCCCCAAACTGAATTTGAAATTCAACCATGTTGTGATTGCTACCCCCTAGAGGATCTTTAACTATGATATCTCTTATTAATCCCACCTCATTACACGGTACCAGATCTAAAATAGCCTGTTCCCAGGTAGGTTCTGCAATATTGCTCTAAGAAACAATCCCTGATGCACTCTACAAATTCATCTTCCATGTTACCCCTGCCAATCTGATTTGTCCAGTCAATATGCAGATTAAAATAGTAGTGACCTTCTTACACACCCCCATTATTTCCCGATTTATACTTTGTCTTACAGTGAGGTAACTCTTCGGGGGCCTATAGATAACTCCCACCCATGACTTCTTTGTCTTACTATTCCTTATTTCCACCCAAACTGATTCCACATCACGATCTATTGTATCTATATCACTCTCACCACCGCACTGGTACCTTCCTTTATTAACAAAGCTACCCCACCTCTTTTTCCTTTTTTGCCTATTTTCCTGGAACGTGGAATACTCGAAAATATTGCGTTCCCAGTCTTGGTCACCCTGCAACCATGAGCAGAAGATTACGCTCGGTGTGTGGGCAAGTGCCCAACATGCCTGAGCGTGAAATGATGCACGATAATGTCAGGCTTGCGTCCTGACATCATCGCGCAGTCTCGCGATCTTTCATTTGGCGGGTGTATTCTGGAGTCGGCTGCGCACCCGCTTATAATTAAAAGGCCTGTTTAGGCCATTATCAACCTGGTTAAATCCAAATTTATGCTGCCTGTCCAACCTAACGCTCGACGGGCTGGCAAAAAGGCCAAGTGGCCTTTACATTTCTTTAGGAAACCTTATCCACGGGCGGGATGAGGTTTCCTAAAGCAAATAAACATTAAATAAAAACTTTACTTTTGAATTAAAAACATGTCCCAGCTCATGTGACAGAGTCTCATGAGGGGAGAGGTTTTATTACATTTTTATTCTCTTCATTTTTTGTTTACACAGTGCTTGAATCTCCCTGAAGCAGCTCCGTGCCTCAGGGGGATTGAAGCACTCTTTCTGACACACGGACGAGCTGCACGCTCGACCCCGCTCTCCCTCCTCCCCCTGCCCGCACAGGCAGTGCTCGGGCACCTGCTCCCCATCCGCTTCCCACTGAGCACCCCCACCAAGGGCAAAATCCTGCCCCACGTCTCTGTAACAGCTACCATTTCATAAAGAAATTGTTTCCATCTGTGTCAACTGATGTATCTTGTTACAAATGCTGCCTGCGCTCAGATATAGAGCCTTAAGCTTGGAGACTTTTTACCATTATTACCCATTCTGGTGCTAATTTCGACTGCACTCTTCTGCATTTATTTCCTGCCCCTTCTTGTCACACTTTTGATTATCGTTCACCTCTTCACTACCCTGCACCTCTGCTCTCTCCATTATTTTTGACTCTCTAAACTTCCCTTCAATTGAACCCTCCCCCTGCTACCCTTAATAATGGATTCCAACAGCTTCCTATGACAGATGTTGGTGAACTGGCTTGTCGTTTCCTGCTTCCTGTTTCCCTCCTTTCTTGAACAGTAGTGTTACATTTGGGGTTTTCCAGTTCACTGGGACCTTTCCAGAATCTAAGGCATTTTGGAAAATTGCTACCAATGCATTCATCATCTTTGCAGCCGCTTATTTTAAGACCTTAGGATGGGGATCATCAGGTCCAGGGGACTTATCATCCTTTACTAGTTTCCTTAGTACTTTTTCTCTAGTGATCGTGATTGTTTTAAACTCATCTGTCCCTTTGCCTCTTGATTTTCTACTATTCTTGGGATGTATATTGTGCCTTCCACTGTGAAGACAGACACAAAATATTCCTTCAAAGTCTCTGCCATTTCCTTGCTTCCCATTATTAATTCCCCAGTCTCATGTTCTAGGGCACCAATGCTCACTTTTGCTACTGTTATGATGTGGCAGGAGATGTGTGCCAGGTGGACTAAATCCACAAGGAAAACTTGGCCACGCTATCACAATGGTTTTGCAATGTGTACTAACTACGAAAAGACTTGTGCACTGAATTCGGAAGCAATGAATCCATGGACACATTTAGAGATTTAAAAAATAAATGAACACATTTATTAACAAAAAAAATTAACACATACGTAAGCTTACAGTTACTTGATATTATAACAAATTCCTAATTAACCTGACTCCCAACAATACAGCCCCTTTAAGGAAACAGTCCAAAATAGATTTTATATTTAAATAAGCATTCCAGTGAGTTTACCACAACACCCACTCACAAAATGAAATTCCAAAGGCTCCTAAAACAACTTTAGTTACTGGACACAACAGATGCCTGCAAAAGTAGCTAGAGGCTTTTCCCCAAGGCTGTTTCACATGGTGTACCTTTCAAGATTTTACATGGCCACACCCTCCATAGCCTTCCACCATTCCTTATTTATGTTTCTCCCTCTTTAATGTAAAATCCCTTTGTTCTACATGTCTTTGGAAATTTACTTTTCCCATACTGTGTACAGTTCTGGGCACCACATTATAGGAAGGATGTGAACACATTGGAGAGAGTGCAGAAGAGGTTTACAAGAATGGTTCCAGGGATGAGAAACTTCAGCTATGAGGATAGACTGGAGAGGTTGGGACTGTTCTCCTTGGAGAGGAGAAGGCTGAGAGGAGATTTGATAGAGATGTTCAAAATCATGAGGGGGCTGGGCAGACCAGCTAGGAGGAAGCTGTTCCTGCTCGTAAAGGGATCAAGAATGAGAGGGCACAGGTTTAAAGCGACTTGCAAAAGAAGCAAGTGTAACGTGACAAGGAACTTTGCCGCACAGTGAGTGGTTTGGGTCTGGAATGCACGGCCTGGAAGTGTGGTGGAGGCAGGAACAATCGAGGCATTCAAGAGGACATTAGATGATTACTTGAATAGAAACAATGTGCAGGAGTACAGAGAAAAGGCAGGGCAATGGCACCAGATCATAATGCTCATTTGGAGAGCCAGTGCAGACATCATGGGCCAAAGGGCCTCCTTCTGTGCTGTTAAAATTCTGCGATTCGGTGAGATTCTGTGATAATATAAAACTCTTTCATGTCACTATTACGGTCAGCACTCCTGGGAAAAATTGCTTTGCCTCACTAATCTTGTTAGTTGTAAACATTCCACCATCCCCTTGAAAATCAAGCAACCCCTTCACTTATCTAAAAATGCAAATTTCATTCACATCTTACCTACTGACGTTTACTCCAGCTCACTCACTGGTATTTCAAGTACCATTTCTACACCCAACTCTTGTGATAATTTCACCCTTGTAGTCCATCAGACTCTAATTCAATGAAATCAGCAACAAAACTACAAGCTGTGGCTCTCTTATCTGCCTTGGCCTTCATCACCTGCTGTGATATCTTTACGTGTTCTTTGGCTAACTCACAAGCCCTGTTCAATCTTTCCCTGAGGGAGAATTTTCTCCCCGTTGGGGGGGGCTGAATGGCCATTGGCTGCATGCCGCCATTTTATGTGGGCGGGCCAATTAAGGCCTGCCCAGCATGACGCCTACACCCAGAAGTGCTGAGCGCTCCCTGTGTAGGTGGGATGGCGGGGGGAGGAGGCTGAGTTGGGGCACAGAAAGAGTGCAGAAATCTCCTTGAGGCACAGAGCTGCCTCAGGGAGATTAGTCTGATTTTGAAAAATTTAAATAAAGAAAAAAAAAATTTAAGGCATGTCTCCTCGTGTGACAGTGTCACCTGAGCTAGGACGTGTCAATGAACTTTATTAAAATTCTTATTAAAGTTTCACGAAACCTCGTCCCACCCAAAGACTCTGACCCTGAATTCTGACACGGTACCCAGGAGAGTAGTTTCTGACTTCTGGTCCACTAATTTCTCCTGAGTCAACTTAAGTGGTCCCCTTACTTCATTCCCATTGACCTGCTCCTCCTGTACAGTCTTTGCAAAAACAGGTCCGGCTGGTTGAAGATCAGCACCCACCCCCCCGGTCTTTAAACTCCTCTTCCTCTTTCAACATGTGAGTGTGTGATCTCATCACCACACAATCTGGGAACAGTCCAGGATGTTCTTCCTGCAACATCTCTGTTGAATGCACCTCCACAGGCTGTTTGACTACAGAAGACATCACCAATCTCTGAGATCCAGCTATATCATTACCTAAGATAAATTGAACCTCTGCAATGGTCAATTTTCCCGTTAGTCACCTCACCTGTTTTCAACTTACTTTTTAAATTTACCTTCCACAATGGAATATATTTATTTCCACAATGGAATATATTTATTTCCACAATGGAATATATTTATTTCCACAATGGAATATATTTATTTCCACAATGGAATATATTTAGCATCTCCATGAATCCCACTTGTTACCATTTTTTTCCTTCAACACGCCCTCTGGACAGCAAATAGCATTATCTCCTAACATTGAGGATTCACCAGCACCTGTGTCTCTTAAAACGTTAATATCTTGGCCTGTTCCACCCTGTGCACTTGGGAAGACTTTCCCTTCACACAGAAAACCTTTAAACGTTCCTGTAACCTGCCCTTCAGATTTCCCTTGGATAGATTGTGAACATATTCCCCCCTTCTTTGCCTGTCACTGATTCTTCCTGTACACAAACCATTGGCTTTTCCTGATTCTGGATTTCAGAACCCACAGCGCTCTTACTCCCAGAAGTTTTCTGCATTCCAATTACTGCAATGGGTTTACCCCTGTAACCTCCAACTTGATGTTGACTCTGTGTGCCCCGCCTTATTACAATGAAAACACCTCCGTTTTTGAGCCTCACTTCTACACTCAGCACCTTCCTTTTTGATCTGAAAAGATATTCCCTGAAAATTTCCAACTGCTCCTACTTTTCCCTGACTAACTAACTTCCTTTCATCTTTCCCGCTTGCTATCTTTCATCGATTCAAAAGTGTGAAGTTATAAAGGTTTGGAGCTATCAATGACTCCTAATCATCGGCTATCTCTGCTGCTGGCCTTGCCGTTTTAACCCTCTGTTCCTCCACATGAGTTCGAACTACGGAAAGAATTGAATCTTTTAATTCTTCCAAAAGAATGACTTCCCCAAGAGCTGCATATGTTGTCTCTAACTTTATTGGCCATATCCACCAGTCAAAATTACTTTGTTTTACTCTCTCAAATTCAATACAAGCCTGATAAGACTGTCTCCTTATATTCCTAAATTTCTGCCTGAATGCACATGCACTCAAAATAGCCTTTTTTACTGCCTCAAATTCCACCATCGTCCACTCTAACAGTGAAGCATAAACCTCATGATCTCTACCCAGACTGTAAAGGCAAGGTGTCCAGATTTCTTGTGACCATTTCATCTGTTTAGCTATCTTCTCAAAGGTGATAAGGACTGCCTCTACATCCCTTCCCCCAAACTTCAGAAGTGCCCGTAGAAACTTAAACATCTCCCCACTACTGGGTTTTAAATTGAAAGTGGTCACTTCCACACAAGAGCCTTCCTCTGCGTCTGAGATCGCTGTTTAAAATTCCAGCTTTTTAAAGCTGATGTTCTCTTCCCCTGTCCCTTTCTCTTTCCTCCATTGCTAATTTCTCCCTCTGAAGACCAAGTTTTCTCACGTCCATTTCCCTTTGAAATGCTCTCTCTTTTTCCTGTTCCTTTTCTTTTGTCTCCAACTCAAGGCTTTTCACTTGAAGCTGGATCTTACCCAATTCACCGGATACACTAGCTTCAAGTATGCCTTCCGATTTCAAATGCTGCACTATCTACTTCAATTATGTCTGCCGTCTTTCCCCTGAGGTTAAACCTAAGTGCAACTTATCCATCAATTCTGTTAATGTAACCTCTGGCACTTTTTGTAAACCAATCAGGGTTGTTTTGTCCACTCCCAGATAAGTCTTTGCTATGGATAAAGCCATTTTTGCATCTCACCACTTTAAAATCCCTCAACACCAACTCCTGAGCTCTCGTACTCATAGCCTTAAGATTCACCAACTCCAAACCAAGGAAGGAAGTTCAACAATCCCGGACGAGCCCCCAATCTTATGGAAGGTGATATGTGCCAGGCAGACCAAATCCACATGGGAATCTTGGTCATGCAATCACAACAGTTTTGCAATTTGTATTTATTACGAGAAGATTTGTGCACTGAATTTAGAAGTAATGAGTTAAATCTTTAGAGATTTTAAAAAATTAAATTAACACATTTATTAACAAAAGAAAAGAATGTAAGACATACATAAAGTTACAGATACTTGATATTATAACAAATCCCAAAATTCCTAATTAACCTGACTCCCAACTACACACCTCCTTTAAGGTAACAGTCCAAATAGATTTTAAATTTAAATTCCAGCAAGTTTACCACAGCACCCACTCACACAGAATTCCATAGGCTCCTAAAACAACGTTAATTACTGGGCACAACAGACTCCTGCAAAAGTGGCTGGAGGCTTTTCCCCAAGGCTGTTTCACATGGTGTACCTTTCAACATTTTACATGGCCACACCCTGCACAGCCTTCCATCTGTCTTTATATATGTTTCTCTCCCTTGAATCTGTAAAATCCCATTGTTCCACAGGCCTTTGGAAATTTACTTTTCCCATAATATAAAAATCTTTCATGTCATTATTACGGTCAGCGCTTCTTGGAAAAATAAATGTATTTCTTTGCCTGCCTTATCTTGTTAGTGGTAAACATTACACCTTCTCCTTGAAAGTCAAACAACCCCTTCACTTATCTAAAAATACAAATTTCATTCACACCCAATATACTGACTCGTTTACTCTAGCTCACTCTCTGGCATTTCAAATACCCCTTTTACATCTAACTCTTTTGATATTTTCAACCTAGTGGTCTGTATGACTCTAATTCGATGGAATCAGCCACCCACAGAAACACACATTAACCTACCTTATAATATCCCACAATACTATTATGAAAAATATGACAGTTTTGTGACACTGCTCTCTTCCTTTTTATATACTTGTAGAAGCTTCTGTCTGCTTTTATATTTTTTGATAGCTTTCTCTCATGCTTAAATTTTATTAGTCATTCCGCCTTTGCTGGTTTCTAAAGATTTCCCAATTTTCTGGCCTAATATGAATCTTTGCAACATCGTATGTGACTTTTCTTTTAATTCAATATCACCCTTACCTTACTTAGATAGCCACAGATGATTCATCCTTTCACAGAGTCTTTCCCTATCAATAGAATATATCTTTGTTGAGAGTTATGAATTATCTCCTTAAATGTCTGCCACTGCCTATCTACCTCTTACCTTTTAGCCTATTTTCCCTGTTCACTGTAGCCAACTCTGTCTTCATGCCTATGTAATTGTCTTTATTTAAGGTTAAGACATGATTTGTCAACATCCTGGAACTCCCTCCCTAACAGCACTGTGGGTGTACCTACACCACATGGACTGCAGCGGTTCAAGAAGGCAGCTCACCACCACCTTCTCAAGGGCAATTAGGGATGGGCAATAAATGCTGGTTCAGCCAGTGACACCCACATCCCGTGGAGGGATAAAGTAAAACACCGAGGGTGGAATTGTACAGCCCTGTCACGATGGAGGCGGGGCCACTAGATCCGATGAGCCGTTCATAAGTCCATCGACTTTGGCGGGACCATAAAGTCCCGCCCATGTAAAATCCACCCCGTGGATTTGGAGATATGAAGAGATGGCAGGTTTGACGGAGAGGTTCTCTTGGCACTGATTGTGAAGTGGAGTCAGTTATCTTCTGGAATGATGGATGGAGGATTCCAGCCAGTGCCGGTGATATAGTTGATGGTAGCTCCACAGAGAACTAGACAGATACCTTCAGATTCGGCAATTGGGAACTGTGCCCCCCAAAATGCTGTTGAGGCAGAAGGTGAAATGAAAATTCCATAAACTGAGATTTATGGATTCCTATTGTAAAGGCTTTTAAGAGGCACAGTCTAAAACCAAGGTAAGTAAGTGAAGTTTAAATACTGATCAACCATGACTTGATGCAACAGTCTTGAGGGGGCTGAATGGCCTCCAGTTCCTTTAATATAAAGTTATGTCAACACTGTCAGCACCTCATCCAGCTCCTTTTGAATGTTTACAGAAAGTCCATACTCATTACACAAGCTGACAGCATGTTCCACAGTTCAGATTTGTTGTGCTACCTGAGAGTTAGCCTTGTTCTGCACTTTCCTTCTTCAGGAACAGGATGTGGGGGTCACTGGCAAGGCCAGCATTTGTTGCTCGCCGCCACCTTCTCAAGGGTAATTAGGGATGAGCAATAAATGCTGGCCCAGCCAGCAAAGCCCACATCCCATTGGTGAATTAAAAAAAAAACTGCTCCCTCTTTGGTGACAGAGGACGAGGTTGAGGGGGGTGGGGTCACAGGCAAAAGGGACTCAGTGGGAGCGGACGGCCTCTGAGATTCCTGAGTGGGTATCCAATTGCTGCTCCTCCTCCCTTCGGATGCCTGAGAACCCTGGCCTGACACCTTGAGGAACCCCTGGAGGGATGTTCCCTCTCATAATTTTAGTGCAGGAACTCACCCATGGGCTACTGCAATGGAGGGCAGGTCCACGCGCATCTCTGCATTCTGCAGGGCCAAGTCTGCTATCCTCCTCCCCGTGGAGACCTCCATACTTGCACATGGGTGTCACTTCATTAGAGAGCAGGTGGACACACTCCTCCGACTCGCGTGTCACTCTGTTGAGGGTTTCCAACAGCTCTGCGTGATGTTCCCATGCCTTCTGCTGACTCTCCACGGTGAGTTGGAACCAAATCCAGAGGTTCGTCATCTGACTTGGACCTCACAAATACCTCTTCCCAAGCAGTCCTACGAGTGCCGGGGAGTTGAACCTGCCTCTTGCTGCTGTGGACATATGTCCATGTGGTGACCACCAGATTGTGAACCGGATCCTGCTCTAGATCTAGGCCCCACCGAGGTGTGTGTCTCTGCGCTGGTGGAGGGTGTGGGTAAGCACTGTGACGGGTCTTCCAGGCTGCTTATTTCCAGCTCTTCAATGGAGGAGGTGTCCTCTTGGCTGGAGGTGAGGACATGGATGGAGCTGAGGTACTGGCTGGCTGAGGGTGTCAGTCACTTGGCAGAGCTCCCTGTGAACCAAAGTAGAGATAATTAGTGCCTGGCAGCAGAGTCACAAGCAGGAGAGAGAGAGAGAGAGAGAGACTCCCAGTTGTGTTGAGAGAGGGATGATGTGGTGCTGGATCCTCACGAGGGTGTTCGCTGCTGACTTCACCATCACTGCAGGTAGGGTCCACATCCTCACCAGTCAGCGCAATGATACCTCCTCAAACAGAGTCAGTGACCTAATGTGGGCCACTCCACCCCCCCCACCCCCCCTCCCCCCACCGGTCTGGGACCTCTCCCTGCTGCTGTGAACCAGCTTCTCCTGCATGAAACAGATTGACAGAGAGTGAGTAGGACACATGGCACCGCGTGGAATGTTTGTGTGGTGAGCGGATGAGGACATGAGTTCCAGAGGGTATGAGCCTGATGGAGATGTGAGGGTGTGTGTGAGAGTTAGTGGTGTTGTCCCTTGAGGTGTGAGATCCCCCTGGGTGTGTGACGGGTTTGGGAGTGTGTGAGTTGGGAGTGATGAGAAGAGAGAGATACCCTGGGGAATGGATGAGATCACTCATCCTCTTCCTGCACTGGGTGACTGACCTCCTCTTTGCTCCGATGGTACTGACCACCACTGCCATCACCTCCCAGGCCGGATTGGTGTCTCTGCTGGACCTCCTGTGGCCAGGGCGGAGGGTAGAGGACATCACAATGGCCTTCCTCTGTGTCCAGCAGGTGCCCAGAGAGGCGTTGCTAAATTTGGGGGCTGACATATTCTTTGATTTCTGTCACCTGGAGCAGTCCTGGTCTGGAGACACGTTATAGGCTCCATTCTCGTGTGCCTTGAAAATGGTGCCCTGAGTGAGGAAGGGCTGAGGTCACGGCCTGGCTGGCCAATCCTAGCGCCCCCCCCCCCACCCCCACCCCCGGCTGATCCGGTGTGTTTCCCGTGAATGCATCATTAATGAGGCAGGACACGTTGGGAAAGTGATGATATGATGCTATTGTGGCCAGTGGGTAAAGTGTCTTTTTTCAGTGTAGACCTCATCCCACTTATTTTGTTAACTTTTAAATTAGATTTCCCCTTATTTAAGCAGGTGATGAAGAAAGGAATAGGGCGAGGTCATCCAGCTTGTTCCACCATTCACTTAGACCCCGGCTGACCTGTGCTTCAACTCCACTGATCCCGCCTTCACCCTGTACCTCCATCCCCACCACCCCCTTCCCCAGTTCCCTTCTCCAACAATAATTTACTGATCTCAGTCTTGAAAAGTTCAACATGAACAGGGGAAGACATTTCAGATTTCCATCACCCTTTGTGTAAAGTATGGTTCCTGTTTTGGAATAAGTTTATGATTCTGCCCTCTTGGCCTTTACCAGTGGATGTAGTTTCTCAGTTTTCGAATCTCTGATCAGATCGGAGTGGTGAGTGGGACAGAGAGTAAGAGTCAATTAGGGCAGTCTAGTCTCCTCCTCCCTGAGAGAGACAGCGAGATCAGGCTCAGCATTAACCCCTTGCGGAGATTGAATCTACTTCCCTTATATTAGGAACTGAAGTCCTGAACAGACTTGACAGGGTGGATGCTGAAAGGATGTTTCCTCTTGTGGGAGAGGCTAGAACGAGGGGACACAGTTTAAAAATAAGGAGCATCCTTATTTGGAGATGAGAAGGAATTTATTCGCTTGGAGGATTCTGATTCTGGGGAACTCTCTTCCCCAGGGAGTGATGGAGGCAGGGTCAATGAATATTTTTAGGGCATATTTTTATAAGGACTATTTTTGTAGGTTCTTGACTAACAAAGGGAGTCAAAGGTTATCGGGATAGGCAGAATGTGGAGTTGAGGCCACTATCAGATCAGCCATGATCTTACTGAATGGTGGAGCAGGCTTGAGGGGCTGAATGGCCTACCTTTTCCTGTTCCCAATTTGTATGTTTGTAAACAGCTGAAACCGATTCTAGGATCCTTTTCAAACATGTTGACAAGGTCATGTTTTTTTTTCCAGCCAAACAACAGATAAGCTTTAGCAGAATGGTCAAAAGATGGTTATTAGGATTGCAAGATCTCAAACAATCATTGAAAAAACATGGTAATATCTATGAAATACTTTCCGGCATGGATATCTCAACAATTCACTTAGCTGTGAGCACAGGCCTTGTAATTTAATCATGACTGCTGTGGAGTCTCGTGTTTGGAGTGCTAATATGGACCAGTGTATCACTGCTTATGAATTAATCAGCTGCTGATCTCCATTAAATGTCCAGGAGCTGCCAGCCCTCTGGACCCAGTATAACGGTATACAATCTGACAGGCAGCTGGCAATGGATGCCAACGTAACACCATAAAATATACTTCAGCAGTCACATCCCTATTTTGGCCATTTTAATTCTGTTTGTGTCTGTCTCCCACTGTAAAAAATAAGAAATGGAGCAGGAATAAGCCATTCAGCCCTTTGACACAGATCTTCCACCTCAACTCCATCTTCCTGCAACATCCCCATATCCCGTAGTTCCCTTAGTAGCTAAACATCTCTCCACCCGTGTCTTGGATAGACTCAGTGACTGAACATTCATGGCTCTCTGTAACGGATATATTAAAGGTGGTACAGAAATTATACTTGAATATACCTTCATCACTGAACCACACTATCTAACTCATCCAACATAGGAGACTGGCAGTGCTCCTTCTCACCCAACAACCTGTCTTCCTGTGATCAAACACATTCTGACAGGACTTTATGAAGGAACATGCATTGCATCATTACAGATCCACTGACACTCCTAAGGACCACAGAATTCACAACGTTGTGGCCTTGGAAGTGAGATGACAGCTGGGGGCTGCATGGCCATTATAGAAAATGCCCAATTCAATGAGATGAAAGTTATACTGGGTTCTGTACTGGACAATGACTCACTCTACCATGTAGTGAGCAGGTGCAAATTGCCAGTAACAGGACATGCTGATATACGTTTACCATGTATTGCACCCAGAAGCAATGAGGTTGAAATCCACGTATAACAAAAATACATTGACGTTCCAACACAAAACAGACTAGCCGGCTTCATCAGTTAGTGTCAGCATTTACTCGCCATCTGAACACATAATTCGAAACACATCCTATTCCCATGTTTGGTCAAACCCTTCTTCCCTCATCCATCCCTGCAACTGAAGCTCTTTGAGGGAGTAACATGTGCTGTGGGTGAAGGGGAACAGGTGGATGTACTGTACTTAGATTTCCAGAAGGCATTTTATAAGGTGCCACATCAAAGGTTATTGCAGAAAATAAAGCTCATGGTGTAGGGGGTAACATATTGACATGGACAGAAGGTTGACTGGCTAACAGGAAGCAGAGAGTTGGCATAAATGTTTTTTTTACTGGTTGGCGGGATATAACAAGTGATGTGCCACAGGGATCAGCGCTGGGACCTCAACTTTTTACAGTTGATGGAAATGACTTGGATGAAGGGAACAGAGGAACGGTGGCTTCATTTGCTGACAACACAAAGCTTGGCAGGAAAGTAAAATGTGAAGAGGATTTAAGGAGGCTCCAAAGTGACACAGATTAAGTGAGTGGGCAAAAATCTGGCAAATGGAGTATAATGTGGGCAAATGTGAAATTGTCCAATTTGGCAGGAAGAATAAAAAAGAAGCATTTTATCTAAATGGTGAGAGATTACAGAGCTCTGAGATTCAGAGGGATCTGGGTGTGCTAGTGCATGAATCACAATAGGTTAGTATGCAGGTAAAGCAGGTAATTAGGAAAGCTAATAGAATGTTATCATTTATTGTGATGGGAATTGATTATAAAAGTAGGGAGGTTATGCTTCAGTTATAGGGCGCTGGTGAGACCACATCTGGAGTATTTTGTACAGTCCTGGTCTCCTTATTTAAAGAAAGATGTAAATGCGTTGGAAGCAGTTCAGAGAAGGTTTACCAGACTAATACCAGGAATGGGCAGGTTGTCTTATGATGAAAGGTTGGACAGGTTAGGCTTGTATCCGCTGGAGTTTAGAAGGGTGAGAGGCAACTTAATTGAAACCTTTAAGGCCCTGAGGGGTGTTGACAGGTCGGATGTGGAGAAGATGTTTCCTCTTGTGGAAGAATCTAGAACTAGGGGTCACTGTTTAAATATAAGGGGTCGCTCATTTAAGACAGAGATGAGGAGAATTTTTTTCTCTCAGAGGGTGGTGAGTCTTTGGAACTCTCTTCCTCAAAAGGCGGTGGAAGCAGAGTCTTTGAATATCTTTAAGGCAGAGATGGATAGATTCCTGATTAACAAGGGGGTGAAAGGTTATCAGGGGAGCGTAGGAATGTGGGGTTAAGGTTACATTCAGATCAGCCATGATCTTATTGAATGGAGTAGCAGGCTCGAGGGGCCGAATGGTCGACTCCTACATATGTTCGCATGTAATCCAATGTTGACCTTGCTTTTGTCTCAAACACCAGACTTGGAAATGAATTGACATTGGACAGCAAGGAGGTCAGCTCGAGACACGGGGGCTGGGGAGGGGTGGGTGCAGTGATTATGGATGAGCCTTTCTAGCTCTCTTTGGTGGGCTAGGTGTTCCTCGGGGATTTGTCCTAAGATATATTCACGTTCACTGATATATTAACAATAACAAGAAGTTAGGAGGGATAGTAGTTAGGTGGATGGGGTGCTTACGAAGGCACATGGACCACTGAAGTGAGTGGGTGGGTAAAACTATGAAAGCCACAGCCCAGCATCAAGATGTCTAAAGTAGGGGCTGCACAGGGACTGAGACAAAGGTGCAATTCTCCAGGCCCAAGTGGATTCAGTGAAAGGACACCATGGCAGTATAACTACTGATCACTGAATAACCAAATACTTATCCCCACACATCACAATGAGTTGAACTTTAAGGGTGAAATGAGGAAGATGATAGAACTTACCTGAAAGGTTGGACAGATTAAAAAAAGGATGGCCACAAGCAGAGTGAAAGACTGACAGCTTTCCTGTAAGAGGTCATGACCCAGGGGAGACGCAACCAACTGCAACAGGTTTCAATGTCATTCTCCTACTCCACTCAAGAGTAAAGACTAAAGCTCCCTCTAAACTATCCCATCAAACACTCCCAGGACAGATACAGCACAGGGTTAGAAACAGAGTAAAGTTCCCTCTACACTGTCCCCATCAAACACTCCCAGGACAGGTACAGCACAGCGTTAGATACAGATTAAATCTCCCTCTACACTGTCCCCAAAAAACACTCCCAGGACAGGTACAGCACGGGGTTAGATACAGAGTAAATCTCCCTCTACACTGTCCCCATCAAACACTCCCAGGACAGTTACAGCACGGGGTTAGATACAGAGTAAAGCTCCCTCTACACTGTCCCATCAAACACTCCCAGGACAGGTACAGCATGGCGTTAGATACAGAGTAAATCTCCCTCTACACTGTCCCATTTTTTGATACAGGATCTTACAACACTGAACGAGGCTATTCGATCCATCATGCCTGTGACAGCACTCTCCAGTTAGTCCCACACTTTGGGCAGAACTTCACCCATGTCGGGCAGGCTCGGTGGGAGTGGGTGGGGGATGCTGACCAGCACCCATGATCGATGGTGGTTTCACACTGGCAGTGTACCCAGTGTGAAAAGCGGGCGGGGACACTGAGCGCTGCCTGTGTGGGGGGTGGGGCGGTGGAGGTGGGGGGGGGGGGTAGTGTAAGCTGGACGAGTGTGAACGTTGTGCTTGTGCAGGTGCGGAGCTGCATCAGGGAGATAATAAAGAAAATAACAATGTAATGGAACATGTCCCCTCATGTGACTCTGGTACATCAGCAGGGACAAGTTATTAATGAGAAATTAACATTTTTATTTTAGTTTTATTTGCTTTCGGAAACCTTATCCTGCCTGTGTGTGATGTTTCCATAAAAATGCAAAGGGCCTCTTGGTCTTTATGCCTGCCCGTCAACTGTTGGGTTGGATGGGCAGCAAAAAGTTTCCTTTAATTAACTTTCCAATGGCCTTATTACGCCTTTTAATTGTTGATGGGTGCGCTGCTGATTACAGCACCCGCCCACCGTCCGAAATTCACCTGAGTGCGCGATGGCATCGCCTGTTATTTTACGCTTGGTCAGGTTGGGCACGCCCCCGCCCAGCAAGCTAAAAATATTACCCATTGGCTCTTTCCCGATTCTTGCCGTCTAACTGCCATGCTGAGTGGCAGAGGTGACCATGGTATTCCAACCTTCCCCACCATCGTGGCTATTGGAGTCCTGGATGAGCCAGTCTTTCATGTTCTCTCACTGTTCCCTTCACTGACAGCTTCTTGCTCTCCTTCCTCCAGTTAGTCATCAGACACTCCAACCCGTCTGCACGGAGAACATCGCCAGAGAAACCCACTTATCTTCTTTTGATATTATCTTGAGTTCTCTTGTCCTTTCACCACATTTCTAAGCTGCCGATTTCCTTTTCTTCCTCTTTCTCAATGCTCCAAACTTCATATCCAGAATATGTTAATCTCAGTCTTAATCTCTTTCACAGTCCTTTAATATTGCTGAAAAAAGACAGGTTGAAGCTTTCTGACTTACACTCAACAGGACCGTCACAAGAATATCAAATGTCATGGGAGCAACAATTTACACTTCATGAGATGAGAGTACTTGGTTGGTTGGCAAGTGGACCCTCATTGGCAGAGATTCTGCCATGGAGAATACACCAGTTAACTGATGACTAAAAGTTAACTGTCAAGCTTTGTTTAAATTCAAACGAGGCAGGTTGACTCTGATTGGTCAAGGCATTACCCTGAGGAATGAACCAGAGAGTGACTGCCACCTGCTTTGTTCAGTTGAAACAGGTGCAATGTGTGTACATGTTCTTTCTGTCTGCAAAGAGCAGGGCCCTATGTATTAACATATGTAGCTTCCAGTACACGCAAATGCGCCACACTGCGAGACCAACTGAAAATCTTAAATTGGTTGTCAGCGTAATTCTTAGCACATTGAGAATTATTTAACAAATGTCATTCAATCACAGAATCATATCTAATGTTGGACATGGTGTTTTGAGTTTTGCAAACATGGGCTGGTTAGGTACAGTCTGTACCCTGCCCATTGTGAACAGCAGCTGGGACATGCTATTTGATACGATCCGCCAGTCTTTGGGATGTATGGCCTACATATCACACTGGCACTGAAATCCATATACCAAGTTACTCACTTGTGTGATAGGCAGAATGTCTTTTTGTCTTGATGGCAGCATCCTGTTAGTGGCCAGTACCACTACTGCTCAGTAGCAGCGTGAAACAGCCAGCTTCACTTGTTGCTCAGATGTTTGAGATACCTTGCCCATCCTGGGTAATCTGAGGTGGACTGGATACTTTTCAGGACAAAAAGTGGACCATTCAGGAGTTTACATGATATACACCGAGCACTGATCTGATTAGTGTAGTCATTATCTGGTAGGATATCTTTGATACTCCCTATTCCAACATCAAGCTTGCACTGTGAGTAAATGGCTGTGTACAAAGTTGCCACTAAGGCCAATCTTAGAGCATATGGAACTGTAAGGATCCCAACGTGTATATTGACCAGTGAAGGTAGTTTTGCGGTAGACAATGGTAAAGAATCCCCTGACACATTTCTCAATTAGTACATTAAGGAAGGGCAGTTCATTTGACTGCTCCATGTCATGGTGAATTTGAGCACAGGATGGAGCCCATTAATGTGTATAAAGAAATGTTTACACAGAACTGTAGATTCAGCTATAGCAAACATATCATCTACATAGAACATGTAGATGACTTCCTCCGAGTGTATTAAACCCAAGATTGTGTCAGCTTTCAGTTCCAAACATATCAATAAAAACATATCAATAATGCTAAAGTGAGACACAACCCCAAAATCGAGTGAGCGTTTATGAAAAATGAGATTGAACAGATAGCTAGTAGGGTTACTAATTTATGCCTTTCCCTGCATTGTATTTAATCCAATGTGAACAAACTTCCTTCATTTTTTGAGTTGATCTGTTTATGTTATTATATTGCCCCAATATACTGTACCATAAACAACACCCATCGGAAACATGCCCACTGTAAACACGTTTAAATGCAATGGATTTGGCAATGCAATTAACGACGCCACCAAACATGCCATAAATCTCTCTGACCATGTATTCGCAAAGAGGAAGGAATTTGTTCTTGAACATTGTTTCAGTTTTGGTGTGCCTTCATCCCAAATCAAATAGGAAGAGGTATTTGAAGAAGAGATTCTGAAGAAGAGTCATATGGACTCAAAACGTTAACTCTGTCTTTCTCTTCATGGATGCTGTCAGACTTGCTGAGTTTTTCCAGCAATTTTTGCTTTTGTTTCAGATTTCCAGCATCTGCAGTATTTGGCTTTTATCTTAGGAAGTGGTGCCTGCTGAGTTCGAACTTCTCTACTCACAGCTATCCCGTCACAAAACAGCATCCACTGAAGACACTGAATCCTGGGAAGGGCGCCTAGGTGATTTGGCGCACACCTATTGTGGGATTCTGAAAGACCTGTCCAATTTTCACATGCAAAGCTAATGTCCTATAATTGTGAGGCCTCATGACCAACCCAGAGACACATATCTGTAAAGTCAGCAAAAAGGGACTGGAATAATCATCCTTAACAAGCAATGTACACCATTCTTAATGATGGGTCCAAATTCATATTCACCGGATCTGCTGCTCCACCTGACCAGAAAATCCTTTCTCCCATCTGAGAAACAATCATTTATCAGAGAAACTCTCTGTTTCCTGTCACTGAACCGAAAGTGCCTACCCGTTTTACCCCTCAGCCACATTGGCGTCTTTTTGCACTGTATCATCCCAAACCCTCCGCATTCATCATGTATTCCCAGGAACCACACCATTTGTGATGGTGTGTGGGCTCTCAGTCACCTGCTATGCCATCACCTCACTGCTTCATCACACCAGGCACCATGTTTTACATCCAGCTATGTGCACACATACCAGCGGTTCCAGCCCATGACTGCTGCACAGAAGACATGGCCCCGAAAGGCAGAAAGACTGCAGGCCTCAGGCTTAGAGACACGTTCCCTCAAGCAACTTTTGGACACTGTGGAGGCGGCCGTGATGTTCTCTACCCCCCCGCTCTGGCTGCAGGAGGGGCAGCAGCATCATCAATCCAGCAACGGGAGGCAGTGGCAGCGCTGGTCAGCTCCAGCACCCTGCAAAAGAGGACAGCCCACCCAGTGCCGCTACAGGCTGAATGGTCTCTTACATTCACAGAATCACAGAATCACAGTGCAGTAGAGGCCCTTCAGCCCAGCGAGTCTGCACCGACACATGAGAAACACCTGACCTACCTACCTAATCCCATTTACCAGCACTTGGCCCATAGCCTTGAATGTTATGATGTGCCAAGTGCTCATCCAGGTACTTTTTAAAGGATGTGAGGCAACCCGCATCCACCACCCTCCCAGGCAGCGCATTCCAGACCCTCACCACCCTCTGGGTAAAAAAGTTTTTCCTCACATCCCCCCTAAACTTCCTGCCCCTCACCTTGAACTTATGCCCCCTCATGACTGACCCTTCAACTAAGGGGAACAGCTGCTCCCTATCCACCCTGTCCATGCCCCTCATAATCTTGTACACCTCGATCAGGTCGCCCCTCAGTCTTCTCTGCTCCAATGAAAACAACCCAAGTCTATCCAACCTCTCTTCATAACTTAAATGTTTCATCCCAGGCAACATCCTGGTGAATCTCCTCTGCACCCCCTCCAGTGCAATCACATTCTTCCTATAATGTGGCAACCAGAACTGCACACAGTACTCCAGCTGTGGCCTCACCAAGGTTCTATACAACGCCAACATGACCTCCCTACTTTTGTTATACATGCCTCAATTGATAAAGGCAAGTGTCCCATATGCCTTTTTCACCACCCCACTAACATGCCCCTCCACCTTCAGAGATCTATGGACACACACGCCAAGGTCCCTTTGTTCCTCAGAACTTCCTAGTGCCATGCCGTTCATTGAATACTTCCTTGTCAAATTACTCCTTCCAAAGTGTATCACCTCACACTTTTCAGGGTTAAATTCCATCTGCCATTTATCTGCCCTTTGACGCAACCAACTGCAACAGGTTTCAACATCTCTCTCCTACTCAACTCAAGAGTAAAGAGTAAAGCTCCCTCTACACTGTCCCCATCAAACACTCCCAGGACAGGTACAGCATGGGGTTAGATACAGAGTAAAGCTCCCTCTACACTGTCCCCATTAAACACTCCCAGGACAGGTACAGCACGGTGTTAGATACAGAGTAAAGCTCCCTCTACACTGTCCCCATCAAACACTCCCAGGACAGGTACAGCACGGGGTTAGATAAAGAGTAAAGCTCCCTCTGCACTGTCCCCATCAAACACTCCTAGGACAGATACAGCATGGGGTTAGATACAGAGTAAAGTTCCCACTACACTGTCTCCATCAAACACTCCCAGGACAGGTACAGCACGGGGTTAGATAAAGAGTAAAGCTCCCTCTGCACTGTCCCCATCAAACACTCCCAGGACAGATACAGCATGGGGTTAGATACAGAGTAAAGTTCCCTCTACACTGTCCCCATCAAACACTCCCAGGACTTGTGCAGCACGGGGTTAGATACAGAGTAAAGCTCCCTCTACACTGTCCCCATCAAACATTCCCAGGACAGGTACAACATGGGGTTAGATACAGAGTAAAGTTCCCTCTACACTTTCCCAATCCTCAGGAGTATTTCCATCATTATCTGTTTTTCTAACCTTGATCTCCTGATGGGGAACTTCACTCTGTGGAAGCTGATGTCAGAGTTTGATGTGAAACACTGTGTCAGTCCAATGCTTGTTACTGACATTGAATAAGTTCTCCAGAGGGTCTGGCAAATACCTCATTTCTGAATTTGCTCTGTTATCGTGTGTTTCACCTGAAGCTTCCCCCGCTCCTTCATTGTAAGTTTGTTGGAATGGCCATTAACGCAGACTGGATGTGAATGCAGCTTTCTGGGGTGTAGTGCCTGTGCCACTGCTGCTGTTAGCCCCCAAGTCAAACACATTAACACACACTTGCCAACTTGCCAGATATCCATGTTCTCAAACCTAATGATGCCTTTTATTATCCTAGCCATTAGCACAGACATGTTCTGTCTGCAATCTCCCTGCAACATTTGACCACTACTGGACCTGTCACCATTCATTAGTTTGAACCAAACAAGGTCTAAGCTCAGTTTTAGCATTAGAGACAGAATTTATGAAGTTAGTTGCAAGGTTACACTCCTGTTGGATCCAGCTGCATTATCTCCAAGTAAAGAGGTCACGAGACTCTTGAGAGACTTGCATTCAGAGCTGAAAAGTGGGTCTCCAATCAATCAGTTTAATAGTTCAGTTTGAAATAAACCTGGAAAACCTGGGAATGCCCAGTGCATTATCACTGACAGCTCCGCAGTTTTCCCTTGTATTAGTGGAATGGTTTTCTCGTCCTTTTCCTTCTGTAAGTCCGTGTGAAGCAACTGCCAACTTAACAGTGGAGATACTTCCATTCCAGCCAGCAAGAACAGCACAGAATGACTTTCTTCTAAAAATTGTCACAGCTTTTACCAAAAAATTAACCTATTTCTGCACAGCACTTCAATAAGCTGAAGGCACTATGGCCGTTTATGTGTGGAGGGGTGGCAGGAATCAAAGGCTTCCTCCTCACATTTCTCCTCACTTTTCAAGAGAGTGGGATTAACAAGGCTTCTTTTATCACCTCACGAGAGTGATCTGATTTCAGCAGTATTTATCCAAGGGCAATGACCAGTTAATTCGATATCTCAGAGGAGAAAAGGGTTTTCTCGCTCGGATACTGGAAGACCCCAAGGCAAAAGTAAAATATCCACGGATGCTGGAACTCTGAAATATAAACAAAAGATCCTGGGAATGCTCAGCACTGATGATGGGTCACCATGATAAATCATTGTCTCTATTTCTCTCTCCATTAGAAGACATTTCCAGATATCCTTCAGATAGTATCTTGAGGTTTATATATTAAGACCCACCCACATTAGACCATAAGAAATAGGAACAGGATAGCTCATCGGCTCCTTGAGTCCACTCCGCTATTCAATACCATCATGGCTGATCTTCTACTTCAACTCCACTTTCCTGCACTATCCCAATATCTCTTAGAGGCCAAAAATCTATCGATGTCTGCCTTAAACACACACAACAACTGAGCACCATCAGAACAGGCAACCAGGAACTTGCTTCAGTTCAAAGGAGTAGATGATGCAGTGTCAACCCAGGTGACCTCTCTCCTGCTCCATCACAGGGAGAGCAAGGAGGCAGGTCCCGAATCCAGCCCAGCCCAGATGGAGATCAAACTCCCATGCTGCTGCCACCTATCATCAGGTTGATCACTGACCATCTGGCCAACCACCACCTCCCCTACGCCCCTGGAGTCCAGGTTGCTTTGGCAACACATACTTTTACATGCATGTTGTAGTCTGGAGCTATGGGTAGTGATGGGAGAGGCACCTACTTTATTTCCATCACACGGATGATAGGAATCTTTCCCGCTTTTAGTGCTTGCCATTGTTGCATGCTGGAAGGATTTACAAGTTTATGCTTAACCCGTTCAGCCGCATTACAAACACACCTTCCTTGGCCGCCAAGTCTTGGGGTGGGACTTGAACCCAGGGCTTTTGGCTCAGAGGCAGGGACACTACCTGCTGCATCACATCCTTACCCCCCATTCTTACAATAAAACCAAGCAAATCTTCAGTGTGACCACTCAACCTGTGCAATCATTATTTCTTGAGACATGTTGAATCCACCTTGTGTCACACAACATGTATTCCTCAAGCAGCAATTGTATAACAGGATGTCCCAACACTTCACAAATAGACATAAGGAACAGTACATGGAGTCAGGATGAGAACAATGAATGAGGGGACAAGCGAAATCTTAGCGGAAGAAATGGCATTGATAAGATTTTTGACAATCGCTGTCCCACCATCCGAGACGAGATGAAGGGAGATGGTCAGTACAAAGTCAGAGTTAGTCAAGAGGGAATCAAGCATTGTTCATTGTGACGAGACAGCCAGTCCCCACATTGCTGGCAGTACAGGAGCCATTGGCGAAACTTTCCATCTACCGCACACACTCACTTACCCGACAAGACTGATGTAAGAAACGTCATGTGTGATTTTCACTAACTGAAGACTAATTCGGTTCCGTGTGTCAAGTCCAGGTCCTGCCTCTGCTATAAATTTTCCCTTCTCCTTTCGCAATGGGACGAAGTTACTCAACAGCTGCTTTCACCAACGTGTCTTATTCACCCATCAGTCTGGGTAATGAAGTTGAACGTTAGGGAACAGCACAGACAATTCACACATTCACTCACATTAACTTCCAACCATGTCAGCAGGTTGGAAACAGGAATCCTCACTGTTAGTTTTTTAGGTTACTGTAGTGTTGTGGTTTTTCTAAAAAATGTATTCTTTGGATGTGTGCCTTGTTGACAAGGTCAGCAATTGTTGCCCTTGCGAAGGTGGTGGCGAGCTGCCTTCTTGCCAACTGAGTAGCTGGCTGGGCCATTTCCGGGGGCAGTTAAGAGTCAACAACATTACTGCAGGTCTGGAGTCACATGTAGGCCAGACCAGGGGAAGACAGCAGATTTCCTTCCCTAAAGGACATTTGTGAATCAGATGGGCTTTTACAATAACTGATGATAGTTTCATGGTCACCATAACTGAGTCTAGCTTTTTATTCCAGGTTTAATCAATTGTATTTAAATTCCTGAGCTCCCATAGTGAAATTTGAACTCATGTCTCCCGATTGTTAACCCATCAGGCTTCTAGGTTCCCTTAATATTTTATATTAAACCCAGTAATATAGCCACTACTACTGTTCCCTTACTGGTCTAAATCCATCATTCTGGCTGAAAGCTAACTTTGGTCACATCAGATGGAACCTCAGGAAGGCTAAGGGAACAGCATTCAGTCACTCAGCCTCTCAATCCAGTTGTTCTGCCATTCAATCAGATCCAAATGCAGCAAGACCTGGACAATATCGAGGCTTGTGTTGACAAGTGGCAAGTAACATTCACACCACGCAAGTGCAGGCAATGACCATCTCCAACAAGAGAGAATCCAACCATCACCCCTTGACATTCAATGGCATTAGCATCACTGAATCCCCCACTAACAACATCCTGGGGGAATTGACCAGAAACGGAACTGGACTAGACATATAAATACTGTGGCTACAAGAGCAGGTCAGAGGCTAGGGATTCTAGGGCATGTAATTCAACTCCTGATTCCACAAAACCTGTCCACCATCTACATGTCAGGAGTGTGATGGAATACTCTCCACTTGCCTGGATGGGTGCAGCTCCCACAACACTCAAGAAGCTCGACACCATCCAGAAAAGCAGCCCGTTCATTGGCACCACATCTACCACCTTAAATATTACCTCCCTCCATCACCAATGCACAGTGTGTACCATCTACGAGATGCACTGCAGGAATTCACCAAGGTTCCTTCGACAGAACCTTCTAAACCCATGAACACTACCATCTAGAAGGACAAGGGCAGCAGATAGATGGGAACACCTCAACTGGAAATTCCCCTCCAAGTCACTCACCATCCTGACTTGGAAATATATCGCAGTTCCTACACTGTCGCTGGGTCAAAATCCTGGAACTCCCTCCCTAACAGCAGTGTGGGTGTACCTACACCACATGGACTGCAGCGGTTCAAGAAGGCAGCTCACCACCACCTTCTCAAGGGCAACCAGGAATGGGCAATAAATGCTGCAGGTAGTATAAATAAAATACAGCAAAAGCAGAAAATCTGAAAACCTGATGGGTCTGGACAGAGTGTGATTTTACGGAGTGCACAGCTGGGTATTTGGTGAGTGAGGGAGTTCAGTGAAGAGGGGAAGGAGTTGCTCCTTTGTTTTCTACCCTTTTCTGCCTCCAGAATTTTGTTCTTTGGTACAGGGGAAGTTGCTGACTGCTGAGTAACTGGTAAGTTATTCTGCTTATCCTAATTGTAATAAATAGTTTTTAAAGTTAAGGCATAGCATGTTAGCTCAGCCCAGTGGAATGTACATCCTGTGGTATGTGGGAAGTCATGGATGCAACATGTGTCCCAGGCGAACACATCTGCGGAAAGTTACATTGGCTGCAGATGCTTGAAATCTGGGTTTTGGAACTCAAGAGGTGGCTGGACTCACTGTGGTGCATCAGTGAGGTAAAGAACTATGTGGATAGCATATTCAGAGATAGCATATTCAGAGAACATCACAGGTTAGGAGCATGCAGGTAGGGAGGGAATAGGTGACTGCCAAGCAGTCAAACAGAAGCAGGCAGCTAGTACAGGAGTCCACTGAGCCGATCTTGTTTGCTAATCATTTTTTTTAGTTTGGATATTGGTGAGGGCGATAGTTCTCAGGGGAGTGTAGCCAGATCCAGGTCCGTGGGGTGGCTCAGTTGGACAGGAGGGGAGGAAGAAGAGTGGAAGAGCAATAGTGATAGGAGATTCAATAGTCAGGGGATCAGACAGGTGTTTCTGAGGCATTAGAGGTGACCTCAGGATGGTGTGTTTCCTCTCTGGTGCTAGAGTCAAGGATGTCACCGAGCGGCTAAGGACATTCTTCTTGTGGAGGGTAACCAGTTAGAGGTTGTGCTCCACACTGGTACCAATGACATAGGGGGGTGAGGAATGAGGTTCTGAAAGCAGATTTTAGGCAGTTAGGAAAATAATTAAAAAGCAGAACCTCTAAAGTAGCAATCTCAGGATTACTCCCTGTGCCACATGCTAGTGAGCATAGGAACTGGAGGGTTGAGCGATTGAACATATAGCTGGAGAACTGGTGTAGGAGGGAGGCCATCAGGTTTCTGAGGCATTGGGACAGCTCTGGGGCTGGTGGGGCCTGTACGAGATGGACTGATTACACCTTAGCAAGGCTGGAACGAACATCCTCGCACGGAGATTTGCTAGTGCTGTTGGGGAGGGTTTAAGTTTAAGTTAGATTGGCAGGGGGATGGGAACTGAGAGTGAGCTCAGGTTTGAGGGAAGCAAAACTGGTAACAGGAAGTAGAAAAGCAGTAAGTGAGATTAGAAGGCAGATGAAGTGAAGGCAAGCGTCAAATAGGAACAGAATGTGGAATAAAGTTAAAGGGCAAAGATAACAATGCTCCATCTGAATACACGCAGCATTCGCAAGCTAGATGATTTGAAGACACAGAAAGAAGCAGATGGGTCTGATTTAATTGCTATGATTACAGGGTGAACGAGACTAGGAACTGAATGTCCAAGGATATTTGTCATTTAGGAAGGATAGGCAAAAAAGGAAAAGGAGGTGGGGTAGTGCTGTTAATTAAGGGACGAGATCAGTACATTAGCCAGAGATGATCTTAAATCAAATGGTCAAGATGTAGAAACAGTTTGGTTGGAGCTAAGAAACAGCAAGGGACAGCAAACATTGGTGGGAGTGGTTTATAGGCCACCAAACTGTAGTGGTAATGTTGGACAAAGTGTAAAGCAGGAAATTAGAGTAGCATGTGACATGGGTAATGCAATAATAATGGGCAACTTCAATTTACATATAGACTGGGTAAACTTTATTAGCACTCATGGAGTGGAAGATGAATTCCTGGAGTGTGTATGAGATAGGTGTGTTGAGCAGTATGTCAAAGAACCAACTAGGGCTTGGGCTATTTTAGATTTAGTAGTATGTAATGAAAAAGGGCTAATTAATAACCTTGCTGTAAAGGAGGCTTTAGGAAATAGTGACCATAATATGATGGAATTTCACGTTAAGTTTGGAAGCGAAACTAGGGTCTCAAACCTGAACAAAGGAAATTATGAAGGTGTGGGGGCAAGCTGGCTGTAATGGATACAGTAAAATATTTACTGTTAGACAGGCAATGGTTAGTATTTATTAACAAACATGCAAACATACTTGCCTACTCTGATATCCTTTCACCCGCTTATTTATTAAGAATCCATCTACTTCTGCCTTGAAAACATTCAAAGCCTATGGGTGGATTCGTCCTAGATTTGCACTAAGTGAGGTAGTGGACAGGTAAACCATGTTTTACCCATTGGCCTTTTCATGCGGTGTCATCCCAAACCCTCCGCATTAATTACACATTCCCGGGAAACACACCATTTCCATGGCGGGCAGGCTCTCATTGGCGCACCACATTATCACCTCGCTGCTTCATCACGCCGGGTGCCATGTTTAAAGTTCAGCCGCGCTCACCTCTCAGTGTATCCAGCTCAGGGTGGCTGCTCTGAAAGGCAGAAAGACTGCAGCACCCCCCCAGGCTCAAAGACGTGTCCCTCCAGTACCTTTTGGAAGCAGTGGAGCCTCGCTGTGATATCCTCTACCCCAGCTCAGGCTGCAGGGTGGGCACCAATCTCACTAATCCAACTCGGGAGACAGTGGCAGTGGTGGTCAGTGCCAACGCCCTGCAAAAGAAGTCAGCCACCCAGTGCTGTAAGAGGATGAATGATCTCCTCCGTTCCACCAAGGTAAGTCACTCTTCTCACACTCTCAACTCACACACTCACTAACCCAGCACACACCCACAGGGCCCTCACTCACTGCCAGTTGAAGGGACATCACCATTCACTCTCTCACACTCACCGTCATTGTCCTCATCCTGTCCATGGGATAACTCACCACTCACACAGGCCAGACACACTTATCATCTGGCCTGACAGGCGCCCTACTTATACTCTCTCCATCTCTATCCATGCAGGACAAGCTTCCACACAACAAGAGGGAGAGGTTACACACTAGTAGAAGAATGCCTGAAATCAAGGCCTTCACAGGCTTTGAAACCAGAGCCATCCAGCTGGCCGGCAATGACCGGGATCGGTCCTGTGCTGACGGTGAGATCAGCACTAATCTACCAAGTGAGGGTCCAGCAGTGCAATATCCATCAGACAACCATGTTGTGAGTGATGTGATCTCTTTCACAGGCCACTGCCATGCACTCATTATCTCCCCTTGCTTCCCAGGCACATCTGGGACAGAGTCCATGACCCAGGGCCTCCAGTCAAGCCCCGAAGGAACCTCTGAAGAGGAATCTGGAGGCATCCTCCCTGAAGTCCCATCACAGCGCTCACCCCAACCCCCCACCAGCACAGAGACACACACCTCATTGGGACCTAGCGTAGACCAGCCTTGGGATCACATGATGAGCACATTGCACTGTCCGATCCTCAGTGGGCAGCAGCACAGACCTCCCAGGTCCCCGGCACTCGGAGGGCTGCTGGAGGCCAGAAATCTGCTGAGTCCGAGTCAGATGAGGAGCCTCTAGACTTGGTCATGTCACAGTTGCTGGAGCTGCAAAGACAAGCTTCGGAACATCAGGAAGGGATGTTCACTGCACTCCTCAGATTGCAAGGCACAATGGAGGAGTCCGTCCGCCTTCAGGCTGAGGTGATAGCGCCGGCATTACAACACACCGAGGTCAACACTGGTAGGATGGCGTCTGCCATGGAGAACTTGGTCCAGGACATCACTCCTGCTGCTGTGTGGGCTTAACTCCATCACTGATGCCATAGTTGGTCTCCAACAGTGAGAGGGATGCAGGGCAACTCGATTTCACTCCTGCTACATCTTCTCCTCAAGAAGTCAGCCCGGGCAGGTGTACCCCCTGGGGCCATCCAGCCAGGTGACTCCGGGAGTGTCCGGCCCATCCGAATCCCCACTTCCTGTGACCTCAGCAGTTCCAGCTCCACAGGCTGAGGAGGATGCCACTGCCACACAGCAGGACCCCGAAAGCAGGCCTGGACCCTCCAGAGGACACCCGCCAAAGTCATCACGGACAGGGCGTAGCAGTCAACAGGCTGCCTGCATCTCTGCTGTGGATGTCCGAGGAGTACCAAGATGTAGCGGCAGGGTTAGGGAGGTTAAGAAGATGTAACTCTTTCTGGTTACAGACAAATAAACTAAATTAACAAAATTAAGGACAAAGTAAAAAGCAGCCCCTTAAAGGGAAACTGCAAAAACAAAAGACAAAAACTTAAAGGAAACTTACAAGCATTGAGCCAAAATGTGATTAAAGGGGTTGATAAAACACCCAAGTCCCCGTGATCCCAACGTAAACCATATGCTCCCTCTCCAGGGACACCCAGCCACAAACGTAGCTGCGGAAGAGGGGCAGCACATAACCCCGCCCGTCTCCATCCCTCTCCGCACCGGGTGCTCATAGATCAGGAGCATGGGACTGAAGTGCAAACAAAACAACAGCAAAAGGTTTTTTAAATAACCGAAAAGGAAGTGCAGCCTAAGACGCCCGATATAAATGTGGTCCACAAGGCCGCAAAAAATGCAGGTATCTTGGGAGTCTGTGAACCAACAACACCGTTTTGCTGTTGCAACCCCTTCCATTCCAGGCCCAGTGAAAAGGGGGAAAACAGGGAATGCTTCACCAATTTGTGTGTTATCCTTGTGCGGGGGCCATGCTAATCTTCTCCGTACCATTCCAGTTTTAGTGTATGTGCTGCTGAAGCAAGCACAAGTTAAAAAGATGTAACTCTTTTGGAGTTAAAACAATTAAACTAAATTAACAAAATAAGGGATAAATCAAGCACAGCCCCAAAGTCAGGTCAGCTGTAAAACCAAGGACAAAGTTTAAAGGAAACTTACAAACATTAAACCAAAATGGGATTAAAAGGGGTCAATAAAACACCCCAGTCCCCTCAGTGCCCACTGGGCACGGAAGGCCTTGAGAGTGCCAGCAGACACCGCGTGCTCCCTCTCCAGGGACACCCGGCTGCGAACGTAGCCGCGGAAGAGGGACAAACAATCGGGCGGGACTCTCCCCTTGATCGCCCGCTGCCTGGACCTGTTAATAGCCAACTTGGCCAGGCCCAGGAGCAGGTTCACGAGGAGGTCCTCCTCCTTCCCGACTCCCTTCCGCACCGGGTGTCCATAGATCAGGAGCGTGGGGCTGAAGTGGCAAACAAAACAGGAATAAAAGGTTTTTTAAGTAACTGAAAAGGGAGTGCAGCCTGCCACACCCTATATAAGAGTGGTCCATGGACTCCACAAGACCACAAAAAGGGCATGTGTCCTGGGAGTCCGTGAACCTACACATCCTACGATTATAGGGGACTGCTGCGTGCAACACCCTCCAACCCAGGTCCCCGATGGAAACCGGGGAAAAATATGGAATGCTTCACCAATTTGTGTGTTATTATTGTGCAGGGGACATGCTAATCTTATCTATATCGTTCCAGTTTTAGTGTATGTGCTGCTGAAGCAAGCACAGGTTAAAAAGATATAGTTTCACAGCCTGGGTACGGGAGTTAATCACTTGTACGTACTGTTCACTATTGTCAATAAACTCTCAAGAATGACTCCCTGCCTGTGGCTCCTTGTTCTGATGAGCAGTGTTCCTGTCACTCAGATGTGAAACCTTCCTACACAAGATAAAGGCAGGTGTCTCAGTCCAGGGCCACTTCCCTGTGTCTGTGCAGCCTTCAGACCACAGTGACGGTCCAGCCTCACACTCCCTGGACACATTACTGATGTCTGCACCTCGATGGTGCTGGTCATTGCTGCCAGAATGTAGTGGGCAGGTGTCAGAGTCCCTCATTCTCTCTGTGAGCTCTCAGCACCTTTAAGGTGGGGCTGGTCCCCATCTCATCAGCATCTGTGACCAGTGATGCTGTGTACCAGCTCCTGAAGGGCTCAGGTGCTGAAGATGGGCAAGGGATCAGGAGTGCTTAAAGTCTCACAGCTGCGTCTCTATGATATGACCCTGATCCCAGAGCACAAGCGAGCTGCCCTCGGACAGACAGGAGTCAGACATTCTCAGAGGCTGTGTGAAGATCTATGGAGTGTCCTCACTGAATGTCATCTTCATCCTCCTGGAATCGAGCGACTATTAGGGCCTCCTGAGCGCGCCTGCCTTGTTTGGCCAGTGTGAGAGTCCAATCCCCATGATCATGACCTTCGAGGATCTCCTCACTCTCATCCCCATCCCCGTCCTCCTCATCGGAGGAGACCTCCAGCTCCTCCATCTCCCCCTCAGCCAGCTCCTCTCCCTGTTGCAGCGCCAGGTTGTAAAGGGTGCAGCAGACCATGATGATGTGTGACACCCTCTGTGGACTGTATTGCAGGGATCCACCAGACCAGTCCAGGCACCGGAACCTCATCTTCAGCATCCGGATGGTCTGTCCCACCAAGCTGTGAGCTGCTGCATGAGCCTCATTATCCCGTCTCTCTGCTGCAGTCTGAGGCCCCCACACGGGTGTCATCAGCCACGGCCTCTGTGGGTGGCCCTTGTCCCCGAGGAGCCCACCCTGCAGCCTCTGTGGACCCTGGAAGACTCCAGGGATCTGAGACTGACTGAGAATGTAGGAGTCGTGGACACTCCCTGGGAACCGTGCCCAGACCTGCAGGATGTGTTTGTGGTGCTCACACACCAACTGCACATTCAGCCAATGGAAGCCCTTGTGGTTGATGTAGCCGACCGTGTGTTGCCACGGAGATCGGAGAGCCACATGAGGGCAGTCGATGGCCCCCTGCACCTGTGGGAAACCCGAGATCTGGGCAAATCCAATCGCTCTTTCATCCTGGCTGTCCCGGTCCCAGGCAAAATGCACAAAGTTGTGTGGCCCTCACAAAGATGACATAGAACCATTAGAACCATAGAAAAGTTACAGCACAGAAGGAAGCTATTCGGCCCATCTTGTCCATGCCAGCCCGAGGACACCCAGGTGCCCTTTCTAATCCCACCTTCCTGCACCCGGCCCATAGCCCTGCAGCTTACAGCACTTTAGGTGCAGATCCAGGTACTTTTTAAAAGAGTTTAGAGTTTCTGCCTCTACCACCAACTTGGGCAGTGAATTCCAGACACCCTCTACCCTCTGTGTAAAAAAGTTCTTCCTCATGTCCCCCCTACACCCTCTGCCACTTATCTTGAATCTTATGTCCCCTGGTTCTAGAATTCTCCACCAAGGGAAACAATTTTATCCTGTCCACTCTATCTATTCCCCTCATAATTTTGTACACCTCAATCAAGTCACCTCTCAGCCTTCTTTGTTCTAAGGAAAATAACCCCAACCTATCCAATCTCTCCTTGTAGCTACACTTTTCTAACCCTGGCAACATTCTTGTAAACCTCCTGTGCACTCTCTCCAGAGCTATTACGTCCTTCCTGTAATGTGGTGACCAGAACTGCACACAATACTCCAGTTGTGGCCTCACCAGTGTTTTATACAATTTCAACATTATATCCTTACTTTTATATTCTATACCTCTGCCAATGAAGGAGAGCATTTCATATGCCTTCTTTACAACCTTGTCTACTTAAGCAGGGACCTGTGTGTCCATGACCTCATGGATGTATTTGTGTGTGGAGGCTTGTGAGATCCCACACACATCACCTGTGGGGCCCTGAAAGGAGCCACTGGCATAGAAATTGAGCACCGCTGTCACTCTCACAGCCACTGGCAGTGGATGCCCTCCACGTCCCTGTGGTGCCAAATCCTGCAGCAGCTGGCAGATGTGACTAACCAGTTCCCTGGACATGCGCTGTCTTCAGCGACACTGATTCTCGGCCATCTGCAGGAATGAAACGTGATGCCTATAGACCCGGGGTCTAGCTGGGCACCGACCAGCGATGGCTCACTGTGGCTCTTCAGGGGCATGTGCAGGAGCCCCAGTCACCCCTTCTTCCTGAGGGTGCTGCCCCTCCCTCTGCTCAGTCAGGTACCTCAGACGTTCTCTTCTCCATTGTCTTCTGTCTCTGTAAACCATGAGACATACAACTACTTCACCAGGCTCCATGATCCTGATGTACTCCTCCTGCAGAATGAAAGGGAGAGACACGTGGGTTAGCTTGGGTGTTCTAAGAACCTGTCCTGGTTAAGTCTGAAAGCCCCTTAACACATCCCGGAGAGTGCTGGTCACCACTTGGATGGTCAGTGTTTACTGTGCTGCATGGCTGTCTGAAACCCCACCCACCTCTGCCCCACTCCACCTGACTGATTGGCAGCAGCTTTGCCCATTGGACTGCAGGCTGTGCCCTCAGCTCAGACACAGGCATTCTCATAACCCACACTGCAAGGCTGGCCTGTTAGCTTGGACCATGGGGGAGACTGGTCCAAACCAGGATGGTGACATTGCAAAGGGGCTGTGAGCACCTCCAGCAGTGACTGCTCCGTGGCCCAGCTTCAGCAAGGAGATTGTACAACGTGCCCAGTCGTCCAACTATTCTGCAGTTCACTAAAACACTCATTAGTTTGCAGTCTGTGCCAAGGAGTGAAAAGTTCTGGAGCACTTGGTGACACTTTCATGCCTCTGTGTTGCTTGAGTGGGCAGATAAGCTAGAGACCCAACTCCAATCACATCAATGTGGCTGTGCCTGAACTGTCTCAGCTGCAGAGGAACTGTCACTTTATACAAGCTGTCTCTGATGTGTGGCTGCTTCTCTCACCCAACGACACTGCCCCCCGCCCCAACCCCACAGGTGCTTGTGCGCTACTTTCAATCGCAGGGCAACATTTGGCCCTCCCCCCCCCATGCGCCTCAACTTTGAAGTTCAACAGGCGTCCCTCGCGAGCGCTCCACAACGTTACTGTGTGTTCACCTCTGAGTTCCCCTCAAAGCGCAGCCCGCCTAGTGCGCACCTTTTATATGCTGTTGTGAAACACAGCGGCGAACGAGCCAGCGGGAGCTGGGGTGAGTCCGGCAGGCTAGCCGTATACTGATGTGCTGATGTATTACAATGAGTTTCAGATGGTGGGAAACTCGACCCGCCATCGACAGGCTCAGCGGGTGATCGCAAACTGGCCTTCTTGCCACATTGTCTGCTCACCCCACTGAACATGCCCAATGCCAACAGGCATGCCCTCTGTTTCCACTGCCTCCTGAGCGAGGGATTCAAAAGACTCACAATCTTCTGAGAGAGAAATATTATTTTCATCTCTGCCTTAAATGGGCGACCCCTTATTTTTAAACAGTGACCTCTAGTTCTAGATTTTCCCACAAGAGGAAACATCCTCTCTGTATCCACCCTGATAAGACCACACAGGATCTTAAAGGTTTCAATCAAGTTACCTCTTACTCTTCCAAGAGAATTTAAAGAGTTATTACATGATACCATGTAATATACATCCCTCGAAGACACATAAACCCAGCAGGCAAGATGAATCAACCATGGCTAATAAAAGAAATGAAAGATTGCATTAGATCAAAGGAAGTCAGCCTGAGGATTGGGAGCAATTTAGAATCCAGCTAAGGAGGACCAAGAAACTGATAAAGAAAGGGAAAAGAGGATCTGAATTCAAACTAGCGAGAAGTATAAAGGTGGACAGTAAAAGCTTCTTTAGGTATGTGAAAAGGAAAAGATTAGCAAGGACGAGTGTGGGTCCATTACAGGTGGAGACAGGAGAATTATCATGGAGAATAGGGAAATGGCAGAGAAACTAAACAACAACTTTGTGTCTGTCTCCACAAAGGAAGATCCGGAAAATCTCCCAGAAATACTGGGGGACCAAGTGTCTTGTGAAAATGAGGAACTGAAAGAAGTTACTATTAATAAAGGGGTAGTACTCGAAAAACTATTTGGATTGAAAGTTGATAAACTCCCTGGACCAGATGAGCTACATCCCAGAGTGTTGAAGGAGGCGGCTATAGTGGATGCATTAGCTGTAATCTTTCAAAATTCTATAGATTCTGGAAAGGTTCCAAAGACGCTTCAAGGAGACTTGGAGAGGCTAAGCAAGTGGGCAAAAATTTGTCAGATGGAATACAATGTGGAGGAATGTGAGCTATTCACTTTGGTAGGAAAATCCGAAATACAGAGTGTTTCTTAAATGGTGAGAGGCTGGGAAGTGTTGAGCTTCAAAGGGACTTCAAGGGTGTCCTTGTTCATAAGTCACTGAAAGTTAACGTGCAGGTACTACAAGCAATGAGGAAGGCAAATGGTATGTTGGCCTTTATCGCAAGACTGTTTGAGTACAGGAATATTGTGTACAGCTTTTGTCTCCTTACCCAAGCAAAGATAGACTTGTCATAGAGGAAGTGCAGCAAAGGTTGACTAAATTAATTTCTGGGTTGGAGAGATTGTCCTGTGAGGAAAGATTAAATAGGGACTGGGCCTTTATCCTCTGGAGTATAGAAGAATGAGAGTGATCTCATTCCCACGTACAAAATTCTTACAGGGTTCGACAGGGTAGATGCAGGAAGGATGTTTTCCCCTGGCTAGTGGGGTCCAGAACCAGGAGACACAGAATCAGAATAAGGGACAGGCTGAGACTGAGGTGAGGAGGGATTTCTTCACTCAGAGGGTGGTGAATCTTTGGAATCCTCTACCGCAGAGGGCTGTGGGGGCTCAGTCATTGAGTATGTTCAAGACAGAGACTGATAGATTTCTACATATTAAAAACATCAAGGGATGTGGGAATAGTTCAGGAAAATGGTGTGAAAGGCAGACTGGACTCGAAGGGCTGAATGGCCTACTTCTGCTCCTATGTCTTATGTTCCTGCAGATTGGAAAGTAGAAAGTGCAACAACGCTATTTAAGAAGGGAGGGAGAGAGAAAACAGAACTACAGACCTGTTAGTTTGACATCAGTAGTCAGGCAAATGTTAGAATCTGTTATAAAGGATATGATAATTGGACACTTGGATAATAATTATATGATTGGGCAGAGTTAACATGGATTTATAAAACTGAAATCATGTTTGACAAACCTGTTGGAGTTTTTTGAGGATGTTACCTGGAGCACAGGTAAAGGAGAACCAGTGGATGTGTGTACTTGGATATTCAGAAGGCTATTGATAAGGTCCTGCACAGGAGGTTAGTAAACAAAATTAGAGCACGTGGGATTGGGGGTAATACACTGGTATGGATTGAGAATTGGGTTAATGGACAGAAAACAGAGAATAGGAATAAACAGGTCATTCTCAGGATGGCAGTCTGTTACTATTAGGGTAACGCAAAGATCAGTGCTGGGGCCACAACTGTTCACAATCTTTTTAACGATTTGGACGTGGGGACCAAATGTAATATTTCCAAATTTGCTGATGGCACAAAACTATATGGGAATGTAAGATGTGAAGGGGATGCAGGGAGGTTTTAAGTGGACGGACAGGCTAAGTGAACGGGCTAGGACATGACAGAAGATAATGTGAATAAGTGCAAAGTTATTCACTTTGGTAGAAAAAACAGAAAGGCAGAGTACTTCTTAGATGGTGAGAGGTTGGGAAGTATTGATCGTCAAAGGGACCTGGGAGTCCTTGTTCATGAGTCACTGAAAGCTAACAGGCAGGTGAAGCCAGCAGTTAGGAAGGAATGGTAGGTTGGCCTTCATTGTAAGGACATTTATGTAAGGAGTAGACGTCTTGCTACCTTGGCGAGACCTCACCTGGAGTATTGCGCTTAGTTTTGGTCTCCTCAAATCCACAAACATTCACTCCCTCCACAGCAGCAGCAGCAGTAGCAGCAGCAGTAGCAGCAGTGTGTGTATCATCTACAGGATTCACTGCAGGAATTCACCAAGGCTCCTTAGACAGCACCTCCCAAACCCACGACCACTACCATCTAGAGGGACAAGGGCAGCAGATAGATGGGAACACCTCCACCTGGAAGTTCTCCTCCAAGCCACTCACCATCCTGACTTGGAAATATATCGCCATTCCTTCACTGTCGCTGGGTCAAAATCCTGGAACTCCCTCCCTAACAGCACTGTGGGTGTACCTACACCACATGGACTGCAGCGGTTCAAGAAGGCAGCTCACCACCACCTTCTCAAGGGGCAACTAGGGATGGGCAATAAATGCTGGCCCAGCCAGTGACACCCACATCCCATGAATGAATAAAATTAAGAAATGACTTGCCCCCATTCTCCAACCATTAGTTGGCCAACACATCCATCCTTGGGATATGCTGCCTTCCTAAACCAATTGGAAAACAGAAAGACTCATTAACCAATTGAATGATGCTTGACTGTCAGCCAAACAGACTTTTCTCCCCAGTTTCAATGTCTTTGTAACTGGTAAAGAGAAAAGGTTAAAGAAAATAACAAAAAAATAACCTTCTAAATGTCCCGATGATTGTTCTCTGGGGTTGCACACAGCGGTGTCCTGGAGATTGACCTTCGAATCCTGGAGATTCCAGAACAATCCTGGAGGGTTGATGACCTTAAAAACTACACACTGACCACCCCCCCACCTCCTCCTTATGGCATTCCCCCAATCCCCAACACCCACCCCACCTTAGCCTGGCTGCTGAACCTATCTTTAAATGAAAGCAGTAAAAAGCTGGAGAAAGCACATTTCCATTTTGAAGGGTTCTCACATTCACTTACCATCCGTCACAGCTTGCTATTCCTCCCAAAGGGCTGTCATTGATCCTCTATCTCCGAGACTTCACCCACCTCCCTTAACTGGGTGGAGAACCTGTCTGCATGCTAATTATGGGGGAGGTCCCCCTGGAAACCCCAACGAGTGGCTGCTGCCCCTTGGGGCTGGGTCTGAGTCATGACCTCTGCCCCCTGCTCTTGGAGGGAAAGGTCAGCCCCGTTGTTTTGGAACCTGGCCCCTTTCTACTCCCTTGATTTCCCTGTTTCATTTCATCTCTGATATCCTTTGTTGCTTCTACAGCGGATTTTTGTTTTATTGCTCTCTAGTCTACTCACCGCCTGTTTCTTTTCCTTTCTCCACGTCCAGCATTTTCTCACTGTATGTTTCAACTGAGCTTTCTACATCTGATCCACTGGTTTTGTCAACCTTCCTGTTGACATAGAGAAAATGAATATAAGGAATAGGAGCAAGGGTAGGCCATTCAGCCCCTCCAATCTGCTCTGCCATCCAATACGATCAAGGCTGATCTTCAACCTCAACTCCACCTTCCCGCCCACTCTCCAAATCCCTCGATTCCCTGAGAGACCAAAAATCTCTCGCTCCCTGTCTTGAACATATCCAGCGGTGGAGCATCCACAAGCACCTGGGGTAGACAAGACTTAAGATTTGCAGCCCTTTGAGTGAAAAAAATTCTCTTCACCTCAGTCCTAAAAAAAATCAACTCCTGATCCTGAAATTATGGGCAGAATATTGTGCTGGTTTGGGCAGGTGTGTGCCTGGCCCCGACAAGTGTAAAATAGTGTGCGATGGTGTTGATCGAGTGTTCTGATGTCATCGCGCACTCGTGTGATACTTCAGTCAGCAGCTGCGAGCGTGGGAGTTGGCAGCACGCCCGCCAACATGTAAGCGGCTTATTAAGGCCTTGAATGAAGTAAGTGCTTTAAGTTTTTTCACTGTCCGTCCAGCTGTTCGGTCAGCGGGCTGGCGAAAAGGCCAAGCGGCCTTTGCATTTCTGGCGAAACCTCATCCACGGGCGAGATGAGGATTTGAACCAGTGATTTAAACAAAAAAACTAGAAACTTTAATACTCACGTTTAACGTGGTCCCTGCTCACGTGACAGAGTCACAAGAGGGGACATGTTTTTAAACATTTTTAATATCTTTATTCTTTATTTGGAAAACCTTCAGCTCCCTGAGGCAGTCCAGTGCCTCCCGAAGCTTTTCCTGCGAGTACCCATCGCGCACGCGCACATTTCCGCGCTCGATCTCCTCCCGCACACACACCCCCCCCCACCCCCCCCTCCACCCCGGCAGCGCTGAGCGCCGCAGTGACATGTTTCACGCTGTGGCTCGCCCGTTGATTGGCCGGTCGGTGTGAAATCCATGTTGGGGCCTGATCGCGGGTGACAGTCGGCTTCACCACCCCTCCTGAGCCCACCTGCTGCACCCGCCCGACGGGGGGAAACATTCTGGCCTATAGAGTGATCGAGTTCTGGTCGCCACGCTATAGTGCACAGCATACAGCACAGAAACAGGCCCTTCGGCCCATCGTGTCCATGCCGGCCATCAAGCACCTATTTATTGTAACCCCATTTTCCAGCACTTGGCCCGTAGCCCTGTATGCTATGGCGTTTCCAGTGCTCATCTCAATACTAAAATGTTGTAAGGGCTCCTGCCCTGACCACCCCTCAGGCAGTGTGGTCCAGATTCCAACCAACCTCTGGGTGAAACAATTTTTCCCCAAATCCACTCTAAACCTCCTGCCCCTTACCTTAAATCTATGCCCCCTGGTTATTGACACCTCTGCTAAGGGGAAAAATCTCCTCCTATCTGCCCTATCTATGCCCCTCATAATTTTGTATACCTCAATCAGGTCCCCCCTCAGCCTTCTCTGCTCTAAGGAAAACAATCCCAGCCTATCCAGTCTCTCTTCATAGCTGAAACTCTCCAGCCCAGGCAACCTCCTGGTGAATCTCCTCTGCACCCTCTGCAGTGCAATCACACCCTTCCTATAATGTGGCGACCAGAACTGCACACAGTACTCCAGCTGTGGCCTAACTAGCGTTTTATACAGCTCCAACATAACCTCCCTGCTCTTATATTCTACACCTCAAATAATAAAGGCAAGTATCCCATCTGCCTTCTTAACCACCTTATCTACCTGTGCTGCTGCCTTCAGGGATCTATGGACATGTACACCAAGGTCACTCTGATCCTCTGTACTTCCTAGGGTCCTACCATTCATTGTATAGTCCCTGGTGGCGTTAGTCCTCCTAAAATGCATCACCTCACACTTCTCAGGATTAAACTCCATTTGCCACTGCTCTGCCCATCTTACCGGCCCATCTATATCAACCTGTAATCGAAGGCTTTCCTCCTCACTATTTACAACACCACCAATTTTCACGATCCACACCCCCATGTTCTAGACTCCCAGCCTGGGGAAATAACTTCTCAGTGTCCACACCATCAAGCTCCTTCAGAATTTTGTAAGTTTCAATGAGATCGTCTCTCGTTCTTCTAAACTCCAGAGAATAGAAGCCCGTTTTACTCAGCATCTCATCATAGAACAGTCCCCTCATCCCAGGGACAAATGGAGTGAACCTTCTCCGTCCCACCTCCAATGCAAGTATATACTTCCTTAAATACAAAGACCAAACTGCACACAGTATTCCAGATGTGGTGTCACCAAAGCCCTGTACAATTGTGGCAAGGCTTCTTGAAGGCCAACATGCCGTTTGCCTTCCTAATTGTTTGCTGTACCTGCATGTTAACTTGCTGCATTCCGTGTACGAGCAAACCCAGGTCTCTCTGATCGTCGACGCTTACAAGGTTCGGACCACTTAAAAAATATCTTGTTTTCCTATTTACAACCAAAGTGAATAATCTCACACTTCCCCACATTATACTCTGTCTGCCACCTTTCTGCCCACTCCCCAAGTCTGTACCTCTTCATTCTTCCTCAGTTCACATTCCCACCTGGTTTTGTATCGTCAGTAAACTTAGATACGTTACTCTCCGTCACTTTGTCTAAGTCAGTAACATAGGTTGTGAATGCCTGAGGCCCAGCACTGACCCCTGTGGCGCTCCACTGTTCGCGGCCTGCCGATGTGAAAATGCCCCATTAATCCTTATTCCCTACACCCTTCCCGTTAACCGAGCTTGAGTCCATGCAAATCTAAAATAGAAATAAACTTAATCTGTCTATATCCTTTTGCAGACACTCACAACTCATTTTCCTACCTTTGTACTGTCAGCAGACATTGCTACAATATGGTCAGTCCCGTCATCTAATTCATTGACATAGATTTTATGGTCCCAATGGCACTCCACTAGTTGCAGTTTGCCAATTTGAAAATGATCCATTTATCCTGACTCTGTTTCCTGTTAATTTGCCATCCCTCTATCCATTCGAATATTTTACCTCCGACACCATGAGGTCTTCTCTTGTGCCGCCTTACTGAACGTCTTTTGAAACTCCAAATACGCGGCATCTACTGGTTCCCCTTTATCTACCCTCTTAGTTATATCCACCAAAGAATTCTAGTAAATTTGTCAAACAGGACCTATTCTCCTTTTTATATTTCTGTCTGAAACCAAGGTCACCCCAAAGCGTGCCCTGCCCATGTTAGTTAAAATGCTGCGTCCTCTCTGTGAGAGAGATGCTGGTTATGTTAATGGACAAGTCATCATGCAATCATGAGTTCAAATCTCCTGACTGCAGTTTTAAAATTTGAATTAAAATTTGAATCCTACATACGTAGGATTACATAGGATATATAGCACAGAAACAGGCCATTTGGCCCAACCAGTCCATACTGGTGTTTATGCTGCACTTGAGCCTCCTTCCGTCTTCCCTCACCTAAATCTACCATCATAACCCTCCATCCCCTTCTCCCTCATATACTTGTCTAGCTTCCCCTTAAATGAATCCATACTATTCGCTTCTACCACTCCCTGTGGGTAGCAAGCTCCACATTCTCACCACTCTGTGAAGTTTCCTCTAAATTCCCTATTGGACTTCTTGGTGACTATCTTATATTGATGGCCTCAAGTTATGCTCTTCTCCACAAGAGGAAACAACCTCTCTGTATCCACCTTATCAAATTTAAAAGGCCTCTATTAGGTCACCCCTCAGCCTTCTGTTAGTACCTCCATATCTTTTTTATAATATGGCGACCAGAACTGCACATCGTACTCTAAGTGTAGTCTAACCAAGGTTTGATACAGGTTTAGCATAATTCCCCCATTTCTCAATTCTATCTCTCTAGAAATAAAGCCTAGCACTTGGTTTGCTTTTTATGGCCTTGCTAACTTGCAGTGCAACTTGAGTAATTGGTGGATTTGTACTCTGAGATCTTTGTTCCCCAGCCCAGCCTGGACTTGCCTCTCCTAGTAAAAGGTGACCTCCCTATCCTTCCCACCAAATACCCTGCCTCACATTTCTCTGCCTGAAACTTCATTTGCCAATTATTTTCCCATTCTGCAAGTTTATTAATGCTCTCCAGTGAGTTGTTGCAGTCGTCCTCAGTATTAACACTCTTCGCCTCCCACCCGCCTGAATTCGGTGTCAGCCTCAAGTTTAGATATTATGTTTTCGATTCCAAAGCTGGGAAATTAAAGCAACCATAAACTCAAGATGGTTCAAGAATATCCCTTAGACCCCTGACCGGGGACCAATCGAAATGGAGGAAAGGAGCCGAACGTATGGAGTGACTTCATCAGGAGAGTGCGGAGGTGAAACTGAGGCATCAGAGCGACTGCAGAAAGACAACCCACCAACCCAACTCTGCCCCGCAGAGTCTGCAGGTTTCACATCGGGCCTGTCAGCCACCCCAGAACCCATCCAACTGGAGTGGAAGCAAATCACCCTCCTTCCTAGGGGGTGTGCCTGAGCAGGTTCACCGATATCCTTTAGCGAAGGAAACATTGTCAGCCAGTCTGGCCCATACGTGACTCCTGTCCGACATTAACCTACTCTCCAAATAAGTCAGTAAGCCACGCAGTTCAGGTAAGCCAATACAAAGAACTCAAGCAGGCCAAAAAAAAAACCCATCACCACCTTCTCCAGGGCAACTAGGGATGGACAATAGATGCTGGCCTCATCAGTGACACCTCTACCCTTAGAATTTATTTTGAAAAAGACCTGGTTCAGTGCAGAGCTGTTACAAACATATGAATCATGCTCCATAGAACGTGAATAATGTTAAAAAAGAGACATGTTGCTGAAGCTTTCTGTCTCACACTCAACAGGACAAATGCAAGAATGCAAAGTTTCAAATGAATGCTACAATTTATACTTTTCATCTTGCCTTCACCAGGACAAACACCAGAATACAAAATTTCAAACAATCACAACAATTTACAGCGCAGGACAGCTGGCTGCTTATTGGGTTGGCTAGTCAACTCTGATTGGCCAAGACATTGCCACCAAGAAACACAGGGAACTAACTCTCGGTTACCCAGGCTCCCGTAATTCAGAAAAGGACTTAGCCAATCAGAATCACCTTGCCAGCCAATCAGCACGATGAAAAGCTTCGGTAACATGTCTTCCTTTTCAGCAAGGATCTTGCTCTCTTTAAAATGTTCAGCTGGTGATTGTGAAAGAAATTCTAGGATTACCAATGTGAGGCCAACATTCTGACTTACCTCCACCGATGTCATTCAACCCAGTGCCAGATGATCACCACTCCCCCCATTTCCAGAACATGATCAATTCTGCTCTGTGTTGTCCTTGTCTTCAGGAAGATAACATATCATTTTGGACGCCTGGTCATGACTGTAAAGGGGGCATCTACACCCCTGAGCATGGAATCGTCCACTATTATCACCCTCCTAACCTTGTAGTCAATCTGTTTCTCGCCTCTTGTACAGCTTTTCTCAGGACCACTGTCCCAAGTCAATCTCAAAACTAAGGGTCTTGTGAGATCTCTGAAAGACAGACTTCCTAACTGGTACAGTCACAGTCACCGTCCATCTGCACTCGATTTAACCCTGACCCCACAGGTCATTGGCTCACCCACTGGACCTCCTAATCACCAGTCTAGCCTAGAGCCCATGAGCCTTATTCCACAAGAGAATCTCTGGCATTACCTTCAATGTAGAAATCCCATGACTTGAGCTGTGCGAGGATCAGTTTAATTATTGCAGTGAGGGTGTTTGTAAAAGCACAATATATATCCTGCTCCGGAGCATCTGGGCAATGGAATAGATCTGATTCATTTGCAACAGGCGTGACCAGAGCAATGTTCATTTAGAAAGTACCCAAGAGTTAAATGTTCCTGGCTGGGACGGAGGATTGCAAAGGGTCAGAGAGGGTGGACCTTCCTTTTCTTGTGGTTTGTGGTTCCTTTTCTAATTTAAGGGTTTGGGATTGTCATTGCAATATGCTGGGACTGTCACTGCACATCTGGGTATGATAAACTCAGCAGTGGTCACCCAGATCTCAGATGTTGGTGCCGAGCAATACAGATAATAAGTCCAGATTTTCAATTGTTTACAATGCTTGGCAAGAACTCAAAGTAGAAACATATTTCAGATGAAGCAGTTGTCAATGTTGAGCACTCCAACAGATATTCAACATTGGGTTAGATACAGAGTAAATCTCCCTCTACAATGTCCCCATCAAACACTCCCAGGACAGGTACAGCACGGGGTTAGATACAGAGTAAATCTCCCTCTACACTGTCCCCATCAAACACTCCCAGGACAGGTACAGCACGGGGTTAGATACAGAGTAAAGCTCCCTCTACACTGTCCTCATCAAACACTCCCAGGACAGGTACAGCACGGGGTTAGATATAGAGTAAAGCTCCCTCTATAACGTCCCCATCAAACACTCCCAGGACAGGTACAGCACGGGGTTAGATACAGAGTAAATCTCCCTCTACACTGTCCCCATCAAACACTCCCAGGACAGGTACAGCACGGGGTTAGATACAGAGTAAAGCTCCCTCTACACTGTCCCCATCAAACACTCCCAGGACAGGTACAGCACGGGGTTAGATACAGAGTAAAGCTCCCACTACACTGTCCCCATCAAACACTCCCAGGACAGGTACAGCACATGGTTAGCCATCCAGAAAGCAAATTCTGCCTCCTGTCGGCTCCATTATCGTGTGTGGAAGCAGCATGATATAAAACTGAAGACTAAAATCAAGCTCTATCAGGCCAGTGTCCTTACCACCCTGGGTATGACACAGAATCCTGGGTCTGTTACAGGCAGCACATCAAAAGTCTGGAACGCCCCCACCTCTCTGAGCTCCATCATGAGAATGATGGCAGGAAAATAAATCTGAACCAGTCAGGCCATTCATTGTAATAAAAATCGAAAGTGATGGAAACACTCAGCAGCTCAGGCAGCATCTGTGAGAGAGAGAACGTGACCCTTCTTCAGAACTGAGCCTGTGCCTGGCTTAACAGCATGGAGACCGATTCCAGAAAATTCATCTGCTTTGGCCAGGCTGTCTCCTAAGCCCCAAGTAGACCTTCAATGGGGGACAAACTGCATCAAGGTGGTCAGTACCAGCGAAACACATCACCCCGATAAGAAGCCTGGCCAACCTTTGCGCTGCAGACCAAATCTCTCGGGAAAATGATGCAGCCCACTGGCCCATGCGGAGACAGGCCCTGAAATTTGGATCTGCGTGTCTCGAGATCATCCACACAATGTTTAATGTCCCCGGTGGGGGGGGGGGGGGGGGGGGGCGCCAGGGCTAACTTCGCTGGAGAAGTTTTCCTGAGCACCACCAGTGACAACATGAGCTGCCCCTCGTGTGGATGTCCATGCTGACCTCCCATCAGGCTCTTCAGTCATCCGGAGACCTAGCGTGGAACAAAGTCACTCGTGGTTGGGACATACTCAAATAACGAGGAGTCTACCGCTAACCAGCACACTGTCCTATCCATCAGCCTCGAGGATGGTACAGCACTGTTTAGATTCAAAATAAAGCTCCATCTACACTGTCCCATGAAACATTCTCATGACGTGTCCCACTGTGACTTTCTTTAAAGCCAGTTGTTTTCCATTTGAATGTGGCAACTTCTCAGGTACATGAGGAAAGTCGAAATGTGCTGGTAATGCTGAATTCTTTCAGGATGACACTGTGCTTTTCCCACACTGTGAGAGTCCTGGGACTAATTAAAAGCATTCCCTGTGCCCTTGGATTTAATCTGAAATGGGAAACACAAACCGCAGCCCTTTTCTCCCTTTCAATTTCATAATGTCCAAGTTACACAACACCTGGCTGACAGATGCTGCACAGGACCCGCAAGTGTTGAAATCGTGCCTAGCGATCGTTGATCCAAGGCCGCCATCAACCCAAGGAAAGAGTCAATGCAGTTCAGTTCAGTTTCTTCGGATGCAGGCTGCTAAATCCTCTTTTCTCTGCATTCAAACCCCTTTGCCTTGTTTTATCTTACATTCAGGCCTTCGATGGGTGTTTTGAGGGTTTGTCTGTTACTCTAAAAATACTACTGAGGGCTGGTATTTGTAAGAGCCATTCCAGTTTATTACAGATACGTGTGTACATCTCAGTGCTATACACGAGTTTCCACTTCCCTGTCCCACCAGATCACAGTTATTTAACCGTGTGACACTGCATCACAGTTACACCAGCCGCTACATCAATAGCAGGTGCTCCTGTTGTTAACCCTATATTCTGCATCTCCCGTCAAGCCTTTATCTGAATCACATGCATCCTCCTACATCTCCTCCCAAAGTCTCACGCTTCACAGGTTTAGTCTCTGTGATGCCTTGACCAATCTCCCTGATCTGGTCCTGATTTCATTCCGAGGTTGAGGGCCATATGCACTCTCTCATCGTTTGATAGGATTGCCTCCCAGCTGGGCAGTTGTAGAGTTTCTACTTGTTTCTGGCTCCTTGTCACCATCCGGATCTAAATATTACTTCCATTGGTTTCCTTCCCAATGATATCAAGGCTCTTTGGTTCCTTTTGCTATTTCCCTGGTCCGTCTCAATTCTATGAGGTCTCGGTTGTGGAGCACTTTCTATTACGATGCCTTCTTTCTGTTGATCTCATATCCACCCTCCCTCCCCAGGCTGTAGCACTTCCGAGTCTTGTGCCCTGTAGTTGAAGTTACGAGCTTGACTGTCTCTGTGCTGCTCCTCACACTTCCAAACTCCCTCGTGACCATCTGAGCTAATATTAGGTTGTAGTATTTGTGTAGAGCTAGAAGCTGTATTTGTATTCCTGCCAATCAACAGTTCTGATGATGGGAACCCATTTTTAGTGGTGAGGCTCTGTAGTTAAGAAGGGCTAAGTTAAATTCTTCATTCGTTCTCAGCAGTCCCTTAATTGTTCGCACTCCTCTTTCTGCTCCTCCATTTGACTGTGGATATCTCGGTGAACTAGTCTCATGTACGAACTCATATTCCTGGGCATAATTATGGAACAGCTCAATAGCAAACTGAGGACATCACTACAAGCGGGATGCCATGTGTTAAGAATATTCTTTTTAATGATACAATGACTGCGTCTGCATTGACATTGTGCAGTCTAATCATTTCAAACCATCTAGAGTAGTAATTAATGACCATGATGAAAATGTTCCATTTCAACTCAAATAAATCCATTCCTACACACTCCCATGTCCTTGTAGGAAATGTAGATGGTGCCAGTGGTTCACTCTGCTGTTGACTGATCGCTGCACGCGTAAGACAATTTGTGATTAACTCTTCAATGGAGTGACTGATGCCTGGCCACCAAACTGACTGCTGGGCTCTTGCTCTGCATTTTGCTATTCCCAAGTGACCTTGGTGGGCTTTCTGTAATTTTGGGATAACTAGCCCTGTTGTTGAGAACTAAGAACTCATTGCTGATGGTAAGATGGTTCCTTTCCTCAAAAAATTGGTGAAGTACCAGGTTATTTGGAGTGTACCCTGGCCATCCATTCTAGCAATATTCTAATTGTGATGCACTCATCATTCTGCTGTTGTGCTAGCTTAACGTCTTGCAGCCTTTACTCAGTGGCTGGTAAGTGTTTTCTGATGAGCAAAGTGAATGCTTCTACTTCATCAATGAAATTTAAACCTACCAATTGTACTCCTTCCACAGGAATTCTTGACAATGTAACTGCAGTCACCAGGCACTTTCCCTGGACATACTCAGTAACTGAATCATATCTCATAAGTCTCAGTCAAAAACGTTGAATTATCTGCAGTATTTTTGCAATTTCCTCTTGGTTAAGGTGAGTAACCAAAAGCTTTTGGTCAGTTTCAGTTCTGAATCTTAAGCCCATGACATAATTGGAGAACTTCTTGCAGGCCCACGTAGCTGACAAAACTTCTTTTTCAATGTTCGCATGCCTCTTCCCTGTGTCCACGAGAGGTCTTGAGACACAATAAGCTGGTCTGCTTTGTTAATTTTTAAAAATTTGCAACAGTGCCATGCCTAATTCCTTAGATGATGCATTTACTGGTACAATTGTTGGAAGCTCTGGGCCACAGTGTATTAGCATCTCTGGTGATATTAAGAGATTTTGATTTTGCCTAAAGTATTTTGCTGGTCCATGTTCCAGCACCTCATCTCAGGAATTGTCCTATTGGCTCCTAATGTTGGTTACCACCAGGTTCAGTAAGAATGTGCACACTTGATTTATCATTTCAAGGAAACTTTGTAACTCTAGGATGGTGCTAGGCTGTGGGAACTCTCCAATCACTTAGGTTTTCAGTGGGTTGGCTGTGATTCCTGAAGCTTGCACCATCTGCCCCAAGAGTTTTATCATTGATCCTGACAATTCACAATTTGCTGTTTAATGTCAGACCTGTTCTGTGTAGAGCTTTGAGGGCAGGTCTCACATGACGACCATGTTCCTCCTTTGATGGACCATGTACCAGAATGTCATCCACGTGGCATATCATCCCTTCCATGCCTCCCAGAGATGGAGACATGGTTCTTTAAGAGTTTCTCAGGCGTAGAAGCAATTCGAAATGGCAACCTGCTAAAACAATGACAACCAAATAGGGTGATAAAAGCTGTTAACAGCCTGGATTCTTTGTCCAGAGGCAACTGCCAAAAGCTGCTGTTAGCATCCAATTTTGTGACGAGGGTGCTTGTTACTGATTTGGCGAGATGCCATCAGTTGGATCTCGTGTTCTACTGACATGTTTAATTGGGTTCAAGTTCCCACAGATTCTAATGGAACCGTTAGACTTTGGTACTGTGATCATTCCAGAACATCATGTTGTCGGTATGGCTCCTGGAGGGGTGACCCTTTGCTGTAACGTGTTCAATCCGCCTCTTGACTTTGCCCAGTAGTGGGTGAGGGACCTTCCTCACTGAGAAGAGACATATTGGTTTAGCATGCACTCTTAGGGTTACATAATATCCTGTCTTTTGCTTTTCTAAGCCTAAAAATAGGAATAGAAATTCATTCTTGAAAACAATACTGGGCTGCTCAACAACACTTTCATCAACCTTGTACATGAGCATCTGCTGCAAACATACTTTTCTGCTCAGTCATGATGACTCCTGGTCCTTTATCACGTTCAGGAGTTCCCCATTTTTAAAATATTTGCTCGTGGGGTATGGGCGTCGCTGGCCAGCATTTATTGCCCATCCCTAATTGCCCTTGTTCAGTGGGCATTTTTCCTTAGCTTTATATTTAGGGGGAGCATTGTGGCATTGTCACTGACTAGGAGTTCGGAGATCCAGGGTAATTCTTTGGGGATTTGGGTTTGAATCCCATTGGGGCAGATGGTGAAATTTGAATTCAATAAAAATCTGGAATTGAAAGTCTAATGAGGACCATGAGACCATTGTCAATTGTTGTAAAAACCCATCTGGTTCATTAATGTCCCTTAGGGAAGGAAATCTGGTCTGGCCTTCACGTGACTCCAGACCCACAACAATGTGGTTGACTCTTAAATACCCTCTGAACAAAGGAAATTAGGGGTGGGCAATAAATGCAGGCCTGGCCAGTGACACTCACATCTCATGAACAAATAAAAAAGTCCTCAATCTTTCCAGACGTTGGCCTATAGTTTCAATGCCATGCCCCCTGTAACTAGATGGAGGATGGTTGGAACATAATATTTTTAGGGCATTTTTCTTCATCAGATAATGCCTGTGCCATATCTAGCTTGAATTAGATGGGGTCACTGTTAACTGCTAATTTAATGTTCCAACAGCTATTTTCCACTTTGTTAACTTCTCCTAGGAAGATTGTTTTTTTTCGTTTGTTCTGTGGCTTTTCCACTTCTTAGATTCAATTTTCGATTTTTGTTGTTTTGTCTTTCTTCTTGCGAGTTATTAGCACTTTAGATCAGCAAACAATTTTAACATGTCCTAACTTCTCACAGCTGAGGCGTTCAGCTCCCCCTGGTGCCCCCCCCCCCCCTTTGGGCAGGGTTTCCCCACCACCATGAGAACAATTCAAGATGGCGGCTGATGCACCATTTCCCAATTTCGTGGGCTTTGCTTCGCCAAGCTGTCTCTCTCTTTATCGCCCAACATATTGAATGACTTCACTGTTTCTTTCCCCACTCTGATAAGCTTCCTAAGTTCTGTCCGTGCTCTACCTACACAGCCTTCATGAGAGTTAAGTCTTCCATCGTTTGTAAATGCTCTGAAAGGATTTCATCCAAGACACTCATTACCATACAGTTACATATTCATTCATCCCTGAGGATTCCTAGTCGCAATTCTCTGTGAATCTGTACAGATCGCTTATGAATGAATCCATGGATTCACTTGGTTTTTGCCTCCTTTTATTAAATTCCACTTGCTCAATGATCAATTTTTTTCAACTACTGAAGTACGAATACCTGGATGACTTCCTCATGTGAGCCCAAAGCCTCATCGATGCCGTGTCTTGCAAAAACATCATTTGCTATGGCCCCCACTGCATAGAGCAAAGTACTGACCTGATCTCTCTGTTCTTTCTTATGCAAACCTGAAGCTGTTCTGTTTCTGGGGAATCTTTTCCTCCAATTGTCCCAGTGTTGAGCCTGTTGTGAGCTTTCAGTGCTATGGAATGGTTTTGGGGAGGTGGCAATGTACACTCTATGCTTACCCTAAGCTCTGAATCTGTTGCTGCTTCAGAAGTTTGACTTGTAGATTATGCCCTGAACTCACTGCTGTCTGGATTTTGCATCTGCTGCACACATAATGCTCTGTTCTCAGCCTGAGCTTTTTCCAAGGACCTGTAGGTTTATCAGTTCTTCACCTTGAGGTTTTCTTGGGTCTTTTATGCTCTGTCTGCTGCCACCATGTTGCATCTTAAGTTCAGGCCTTGGATGGGTTTCCTGAGTGTTTGTCTGTTACCCTAAGAATACTACTGAAGACTGTTATTCATAAAAACCATTCCTGTTTATACATACAATCATGTGAACTAGGAGCAAGAGGAGGCCACTCAGCCCTTCCAGCCTGCTCCCCCATTCAATAAAATTGCAGCTGATCAGCTCCGCATTCCTGCCTACCCTCGATAACTGTTCACCTCATTGCTTAGCAAGAATCTATCTAGCTCTGCCTTAAAAAAACATTCAAAGACTTGGCTGCCACTGCCTTTTGAGGAAGAGAGTTCCAAAGACTCGCAACCCCCTGACAGAAAAAAATCCTTCTCGCTGCTGCCTTAAATGAGCCATTCCCCAGGAATGGGGCTAGATTTCCTAGTCCATGGAGCTGGTGCGCAGGAATCCCACTCAGTCACAGGCAGCTGCCAAACCCAAGAGTCTGGACTAATCTGCTTTTTAACATTTGTCTGTACTACATTTTAATCCTGAAGCACTGGAGGGAGTAAAGTGTAGATTTATCAACGTGATAACAGGGCTGCGTAGGTTAAATGACAAGGAGGTGTTACACGACCGTGAGCTGCACTCCCCAGAATTTAGAAGGCTACGGGATGATTGATCGACCTTTTCACGATGTTAAGAGGGGCAGATAGGGTGGGAAGAGAGAAACTGTTTCCACTGGTTTTGGAGGGGGAGGGGTGCAGTCTAGGACTAGGGAGCATTACCTAAAAATTTTTTCAAGAGCCATGATCTCACTGAATTATAAACATACTCAAGAGGCTAAATGGAGCGTTCTCCTCCTATGCCTATGTTCACTGACCTGCCAAGGACTCCAGAGACCCTGGAGGCTCACTAACAATTAATCTAAGACTTAGCCTGGCAGTGAATGCTGTTATGTTAACTTCAATGTAGAGGTCACTGGCGGGGAGGGGGTAGTGGTGAGACCATTCTTCACTCATCAATATCCTCGTACTGATGCACCCATTTTTAAGCCAGGGTGATTGATTATGGGGAGCGGGCACTGAAGCCAGGATTGTAACAACTAAGGACAACAACTTGCATTGTCTTTAATGAAATGAAAGACCTTGAGCATCGGACAGACTAGGCATGGAACCTGCAAGTATCTCAGCCCAGTGCCAAAACCAACCCTTTAACCAATACCATGAGAAGCATGCAAGCAATTCATTAGTCTCATTGCGGTTTGTGGATCTGTGTCATGGACAAATTGCCTTCTGTGTTTACCTCGAAAACAGCGCAGTGATGAATTTGATACAGCAATTTATTGGCTTTGAGGTGCTTCGGCACATCCTGAAGATATGAAAGGTGAGGTGAGAGTGAATGCCCTTGACATCAAGGCTGCATTTGACCGGCTGTGGCATCAAGGAGCCCCAGCAAAACTGGAATCAATGGAATCAGGAGAAAACTCTCTATTGGTTGGAATCATACCTAACACAAAGGAAGATGGTTGTGGTTGTTGGAGGTCAGTCTCCAAGACATCTCTGCAGGAGTTCCTCAGGGTAGTGTCCTCGACCCAACCATCTTCAGCTGCTTGATCAATGACCTTCCTTCCATCATAAGGTCAGAAGTGCTGTTAGGAAGGGAGGTCCAAGGTTTTGACCCAGTGACAGTGAAGGAATGGCAATATATTTCATATATATATCATCTCACCTTGGGAGCTCAGCTCTTTTGTCCATGTATTAACCAAGGCTATAATAAGGTCAGGAGCTGAGTGGCCCTGGCAGAACCCAAACTGGATGTCAGTGAGTGGGTTATTGCTAAGCAAGTGCTGCTTTGATAGCAGTATTGATGACCCCTTCCATTACTTCACTGATGACCGAGATGGGGTGGTAATTGGCCAGGTTGGATTTGTCCTGCTTTTTGTGTACAGGACATACCTGGGCAATTTTCCACATAGCCGGGTAGATGCCAGTGTTGTAGCTGTACTGGAACAGCTTGGCTAGGGGTGCGGCAAGTTCTGGAGCACAAGTCTTCAGTACTATTGCCGGAATATTGTCAGGGCCCATAGCCTTTGCAGTGTCCAGTGCCTTCAGCCTTTTCTTGATATCATGTGATGTGAATCGAGTTGGCTGAAGACTGGCACCTGTGATGCTGGGAACCTCCGGAGGAGGCCGAGATGGATCATCCACTCAGCACTTCTGGCTGAAGATTGTAGCAAATGCTTCAGCCTTATCTTTTGCACTGATGTGCTGGGCTCTCCCATCATTGAGGATGGGGGCTGTTTAATTGTCCACCACCATTGATAACTGGATGTAGCAGGACTGCAGAGCTTAGATCTGATCCATTGGTTGTGGGATTGGTTAGCTCTGTCTATCACTTGCTGCTTATGCTGTTTGGCACCAAGTAGTCCTGTGTTGTAGCTTCACCAGGTTAACACCTCATTTTTAGGTATGCCTAGTGCTGCTCCTGGCATGCCCTTCTGCACTCTTCATTGAACCAGGGTTGATCCCCTGGCTTGATGGTAATGGTAGAGTGGGGGATATGCCGGGTCATGAGGTTACAGATTGTGTTTGAGTACAATTCTGCTGCTGCTGTTGGCCCACAGCACCTCATGGATGCCCAGTCTTGAGTTGCTAGATCTGTGTGAAATCTATCCCATTTAACACAGTGGTAGTGCCACACAACATGATGGAGGGTATCCTCAATGTGAGGGTGGGACTTTGTCTCCACAATGACTGTGTGGTGGTCACTCCTACTGATACTGTCATGGACAGATGTATCTGTGACAGGCAGGTTGGTGAGGATGAGGTGAAGTATATTTTTCCCTCTTGTTGGTTCCCTCACCACCTGCCGCAGACTCAGTCTAGCAGCTATGTCCTTTAGGACTCAGTCTGTGGTGGTGCTACTGAGCCACTCTTATTAATGGAGCTTACCCCACCCAGAGTACATTCTGTGCCCTTGCCACCCTCAGTGTTTCCTCCAAGTGGTGTTCAACATGAAGGAGCACTGATTCATCAGCTGAGGGAGGGCGGTACGTGGTAATCAGCAGGAGGTTTCCTTATCCATGTTTGGCCTGATGTCATGAGACTTCATGGGGTCTGGAGTCGATGTTCAGGACTCCAGGGCAACTCCCTCCGGACTGTATACCACTGTGCCCCCACCTCTACTGGGTCTGTCGTCTGTCCCCTCCCTGTCTTGCTATGGGGCAGGACATGCCCAGGGATGGTGATGGTGGTGTCTGGGACGTTATCTATAAGATATGATTCTGTGAGGCTGTTGCTTGACTAGTCTGTGAGACAGCTCTCCCAATTTTAGCACAAGCCCTCAGATGTTAGTAAGGAGGACTTTGCAGGGTTGATGGGGCTGAGTTTGCCGTTGTCACTTCAGGCGCCTCAGTCAATGTCAAGTGGTCTGTCCGCTTTTATACTACTGAGCGGTTTGATACAACTGAGTGGCTCGCTAGGCCATTTCAGAGTCAACCACATTACTGTGGGCCTGGAGTCACATGTAGTGAAGACCAGAAGATTTCCTTCCCTAAAGAGCATTAATGAACCAGATGGTATCTTATGACAATGGTTTCTTGGTCATCATTAGACTTTTAATTCCAGATCTTTGTTGAACTCAAATTTCACCTCCTGCCTTGGTGGGATTTAAGCCGAGGTCCCCAGAGTCGCTGGGTTTCTAGTCCACTGACAATAACACTATGCCATTGCCTTCCCAGTATCATAGCATTGTGGTTATATTACTGGAATTGTGATTCTGAATAATAATCCAGGGATGAAGATTCAAATGACAGTTGTGGGAATTTCAATACAATTAACTAAATCTGGTGTAAAAAGCTAGTGCCGCTAATGGTGACCATAGCATCACTGGATTATCGTCAAAACCCATCTGGCTCCCTAGTGCCCTTCAGGGAAAGGAAATCTGCATTTCTTACCTGGTCTGGCCCATATGTGACTCCAGACCCACAGCAGTGTGAGTGACTCTTAACTGCTCCCTGAAATGGTGCTAGCAAACCACTCAGTTGTAGGCTGTTCACCATCACCCTCTCAAGGGCAATTAGGGATGGGCAATAAATGCTGGCCTAACCAGTGAGACACACACACGCTGTGTAGGAATAAAAGAAAAAGTTCACTCAGCATTTGGTGACAGTTACATCAACTGCTAATTTGTAGAGAAATTTTCTTTGCTTAACAACATAGAATTGTTTTGTTGGAGAGATTCCAACCTGACAATTAAATGCAATTGTGCTGGCATGTGTATTTATACATTACATTTATGTATATATACAAAACGACACATGGCTTAACTGAGAACAGAGATGATAATTAAATGAGGGATCTGGGGAATATTATAACCATTGTTGGAGTTGTCACCTCTGACCTCTGATCATTTTGCCACTTTGTTTATCAGGCTTAGTATTTGATTCCTTGTGATAGATCCTTTAGCGGCACTAATTGTCATCACTGGCAATCTCCTGCCTTTAAAAAAAACACCTCCCTCACAAAGACAAAAACAATTTGCCTCACTTTGAAGTCGAGAATAACAGTCGACATTTGAACTTGTTTGGGAAGAATGTGCTGGTATTTTTATACAGATTAAAAATAAATGATCAGAATGTCCCTCCTTGACCCACTGAAACTCAGAACCACTCACTCAAATAATGAATCCAGGCCTCCATCAAATTCCTCCTTATAGTTCGGATGGAACTCAAGGATCTGCTAATGAATATTGGATTTCTGTCTGTAAAGCTCCTTCGTACTTCTTATTTTTAATACCTCTAATTAGACCCTTTGGTTTAATCTGTTATGTCTAACGTGATTGCAATATTCTCTGATAGGCTGAAATGAGCTCTCCCCAGGGGCCCTTAGCAGGGAAGTGGAAGGAGTGCCAATTGCCTGAGGGAAGCAAGTAAATGGGAGACCAGTAAGCAGTGAGGATTTACATTAGGAAGCTAAGTGTTCACAGCTGCTGTGACCCCTTTATTACAACCAAAAAACAAGGACAAGCGCACTCAAGGAAAGAACTTGCATTTCTCTAGCGCCTATTCATAACCTCAGGCTGTCCCAAAGAGCCAATGAAGTACTTCTGAGAGCAGACACTGTTGTAACGTAGGGAATGCAACAGCCAATTTGCACATAGTAAAATCTCACAAACAGCAATGTGATAAAGACTGGATAATCTGTTTTTGTGGTGTTGATTGAGGGATAAATGTTGGCCAGGACACCTGGCAGAACTCCCTTGGTCCTCTTCAAAATAGTGCCCTGGATCTTGCTTTAATGCCTCACCCCATAAGATGGCAACTCTGACAGTGCAGCACTCCCTCAGCACTGCACTGGGATTTCAACCTGAATCTTATACTCAAGATTTTTAAAATTCATTCACGGGATGTGGGTGTCACTGGCTGGGCCAGCATTTATTGCCCATCCCTAATTGCCCTTGAGAAGGTGGTAGTGAGCTGCCTTCTTGAACCGCTGCGGTCCATGTGGTGTAGGTACACCCACAGTGCTGTTAGGGAGGGAGTTCCAGGATTTTGATCCAGTGACAATGAAGGAACGGTGATATATTTCCAAGTCAGGATGGTGAGTGACTTGGAGGGGAACTTCCAGGTGGTGGTGTTCCCATCTATCTGCTGCCCTTCTAGATGTTGGTGGTCATGGGTTTGGAAGGTGCTATCTAAGGGGCCAGGGTGAGTTGCTACAGTGCATCTTGTAGACGGTACACACTGCTGCTACTGTGCATCGGTGTGGAGGGAGTGAATGTTTGTGGATGGGGTGCCAATCAAGCAGGCTGCTTTGTCTTGGATGGTGTCGAGCTTCTTGAGTGTTGTGGGAGCTGCACTCATCCAGGCAAGTGGAGAGAATTCCATCACACTCCTGACTTGTGCCTTGTAGATTGTGGACAGGCTTTGGGGAGTCAGGAGGTGAGTTACCCATCACAGGATTCCTAGCCTCTGACCTGCTCTTGTAGCCACAGTATTTAAATGGCTAGTCCAGTTCAGTTTCTGGTCAATGTTAACCCCCATGGTGTATGATAGTGGGGGATTCAGTGATGGTAATGCCATTGAACATCAAGGGGTGATGGTTAGATTCTCTCTTGTTTGGGTTGGTCATTGCCTGACACTTGTGTGGTGTGAATGTTACTTGCCACTTGTCAGCCCAAGCCTGGATATTGTCCAGGTCTTGCTGTATTCGAACATGGACTGCTTCAGTATCTGAGGAGTCACGAATGGTGCTGAACATTGTGCAACCATCAGTGAACATCCCCACTTCTGACCTTATGATGGAAGGAAGGTCATTGATGAAGCAGCTGAAGATGGTTGGGCCTAGGACACTCTCCTGAGGAACTCCTGCAGTGATGTCCTGGAGCTGAGATGACTGACCTCCAACAACCACAACTATCTTTCTTTGTGACTCCAACCAGCGGAGAGTTTTCCCCCTGATTCCTATTCACTCCAGTTTTGCTAGTGCTCCTTGATGCCACACTCGGTCAAATGCTGCCTTGATATCAAGGGCAGTCACTCTCATCTCACCTCAGGAGTTCAGCTCTTCTGTCCATGTTTAAACCAAAGAACCAAATGTCTGGAGCGGGACCTGAACCCACAACCTGCTGACCCAGAAGTGAGTGTGCTACCTACTGACATTCTCACACAAATCCTCACCAATGCACTCTCGCTCCAGGATAGACCCAAATTCACTTATACTCCTATCCACAATCATACATGGCCTCATTCACACACAAACAGACTGGGCAGCATCATTTCAGATTTGTTAAAGGTGTCGTGCATGTGGGTAAACACCAGCCACGTTGACAGGTTTTCACACTGTGCCATCCCAAACGCTCCACATTAGTCATGGACTCCCTGGAAACACACCGTTCCCATGGCGAGCTGGCTCACTTTCACCCATCCGCCATCACCCCACCATTGCATCACGCCAGGTGCCATATTTAAAGTGCAGCCACAAGCACACACCCCAGTGCTTCTAGACCACCGCTGCTGTACAGAAGGCAAAGGCCCCAAAGGCAAAAACACTGCAGCCCCCCCGTCTCTGGAATAGCTTTTGGATGCAGTCGTATCCCACCAGGATGTCCTCTATTCCCGCTCTGGCCACAGGATGGGCAGCAATGTCACCAACCAGGCTTGGGATGCGGTGCCAGTGGTGGTCAAATGAAGTCAGCCACGCAGCTGTAAGAGGATGAATGATCTCCTCCGTTCCACCAGGGTAAGTCCCTCTTCTCACACTCCCAACTCACACACTCACTAACCCAGCACACACCCACAGGGCCCTCACTCACTGCCAGTTGAAGGGACATCACCATTCACTCTCTCACACTCACCGTCATTGTCCTCATCCTGTCCATGGGATAACTCACCACCCACACAGGCCGGGCACACTTATCATCTGGCCTGACAGGCATCCTGATACACTCTCTCCATCTCTATCCATGCAGGACAAGCTGGCACACAACAAGAGGGAGAGGTCACAGACCGGTGAGGAATGCCTGAAATCAAGGTCCTCACTGACTTTGAAACCAGAACCATCCAGCTGGCCGGCGATGACCGGGACCGGTCCTGTGCTGATGGTGTGGTCAGTGCTGCTCTACCAAGTGAGAGTCCAGCAGCGCAACATCCATCAGACAGCCATGCTGTGAGTGATGTGTCCTCTTTCACAGGCCACTCCATGCACTCATTATCTCCCCTGGCTTCCCAGGCACATCTGGGAAACAGCCGACAGAGTCCATGACCCAGGGCCTCCAGTCAGGCCCTGAAGACACCTCTGAAGAGGGATCTGAAGACACCCTCCCTGAAGTCCCGTCACAGCCTCACCCACACGTCCCACCAGCACAGAGACACACACCTCGGTGGGACCTAGCTTTAGAATAGCCTCGGGATCACAATCTGGTGAGCACATCGCACCGTCTGATTCACAGCAGGCGGAAGCAAGGACTTTTCTGGCATTCAGAGGACTCAGAAATCTGCTGACCGAGTCAGATGAGGAGCCTCTGGACTCGGTCATGTCTCAGTTCCTGGAGCTGCAAAGACAAGCTCGGGAACATCAGGAAGGGATGTTCACTGCACTCCTCAGATTGCAAGGCATGATGGAGGAGTCCGTCCGCCTTCAGGCTGAGGTGATAGCGCTGACATTGCCAACGCACTGAGGTCAACACTGGTAGGATGGAGACCTTGGTCCAGGACGTCGCTCCTGCACTGTTGTACGGGCTGAACTCCATCGCTGACGCCATGGTTAGCCTCCAACAGTGTGTATGCGAGAGGTGTCTCATTCCAGCTAACTCTTCCGCTCACGGAGTCAGCCAGGGGCCCTCGGGCACCCTTAGGGAGGAGGGTCAGCAGGTGCACACCCCAGGTCCCATCCACCCAGGTGACTCTGGGAGTGACCGGCCTATTCGAATCCCCTCTTCCTGTGACCTCAGCAGCTCCAGCTCCACTGCCACACAGCAGGACCCCCAAAGCAGGCCGGGGGCTTCCACGTCTCGGCCCTCCAGAGGACGCCCACCGAAGGCATCACAGACAGGGCGTCCCAGTCAGCAGGCTGCCTGCACCTCTGCTGTGGATGTCTGGGGAGCACCAAGATGTAGCGGCAGGGTTAGGGAGGTGAAGAAGATGTAGTTTCACAGCCTGGGTACGGGAGTTAATCACTTGTACGTACTGTTCACTATTGTCAATAAACCCACAACAATGTCCCCCTGCCTGTGGCTCCTTGTTCTGATGAGCAGTGTTCCTGTCACTCAGATGTGAAACCTTCCTACACAAGATAAAGGCAGGTGTCTCAGTCCAGGGCCTCTTCCCTGTGTCTGTGCAGCCTTCAGACCACAGTGATGGTCCAGCCTCACACTCCCTGGACACATTACTGATGCTTGCACTTTGATGCTGGTCATTGCTGCCAGAATGTAGTGGGCAGGCCCCACAGAGTTCAATCATTCTCTCCGTGTGCTCTCAGCACCTTTAAGGTGGGGCTGGCCCCCATCTCATCAGCATCTGTGACCAGTGATGCTGTGTACCAGCTCCTGAAGGGCTCAGGTGCTGAGGGCTGACAAAGGATATTGAGCATTTAAAGTCTCACGGCTGCGTCTCTATGATATGACCTGATCAGGGACCACAAGTGAGCTGCCCTCGGACAGACAGGAGTCAGGCATTCTCAGAGGCTGTGTGAAGATCTATAGAGTGTCCTCACTGCATGTCATCACCATCCTCCTGGAATCGAGTGACTATTAGGGCCTCCACTGTGTCTCCATGACAGGAGCCTGAGCACTGAGAGTACGTGCATGATGTGAGGATCTATGGGGCCTCCTCACTGTGTGTCATCATCATCCTCCACAAAACTAGCAGCTATGAGGGCCTCCCGAGCACGCCTGCCTCGTCTGGCCAGTGCCAGGGCCTCTTTGCTGTCATCATCACCTCCGAGGATCTCCTCACTCTCCTCCCCATCCCCATCCTCCTCATCGGAGGAGACCTCCAGCTCCTCCATCTCCCCCTCAGCCAGCTCCTCTCCCTGTTGCAGCGCCAGGTTGTAAAGGGTGCAGCAGACGATGATGATGTGTGACACCCTCTGTGGACTGTATTGCAGGGATCCACCAGACCGGTCCAGGCACCGGAACCTCATCTTCAGCATCCGGATGGTCTGTCCCACCAAGCTGTGAGCTGCTGCATGAGCCTCATTATCCCGTCTCTCTGCTGCAGTCTGAGGCCCCCACACGGGTGTCATCAGCCACGGCCTCTGTGGGTGGCCCTTGTCCCCGAGGAGCCCACCCTGCAGCCTCTGTGGACCCTGGAAGACTCCAGGGATCTGAGACTGACTGAGAATGTAGGAGTCGTGGACACTCCCTGGGAACCGTGCCCAGACCTGCAGGATGTGTTTGTGGTGCTCACACACCAACTGCACATTCAGCCTATGGAAGCCCTTGTGGTTGATGTAGCCGACCGTGTGTTGCCACGGAGATCGGAGAGCCACATGAGGGCAGTCGATGGCCCCCTGCACCTGTGGGAAACCCGAGATCTGGGCAAATCCAATCGCTCTTTCATCCTGGCTGTCCCGGTCCCAGGCAAAATGCACAGAGTTGTGTGCTCTCATGAGGATGGTATCTGTAACCTCATGGATGTATTTGTGTGTGGAGGCTTGTGAGATCCCACACACGTCACCTGTGGGGCCCTGAAAGAAGCCACTGGTGTAGAAATCGAGCACCGCTGTCACTCTCACAGCCACTGGCAGTGGATGCCCTCCATGTCCCCGTGGTGCCAAATCCTGCAGCAGCTGGCAGATGTGACCCACCAGTTCCCTGGACATGCGCTGTCTTCAGAGACACTGATTCTCGGTCATCTGCAGGAATGAAACGTGATGCCTATAGACCCGGGGTCTAGCTGGGCACCGACCAGCGATGGCTCACTGTGGCTCTTCAGGGGCATGTGCAGGAGCCCCAGTCACCCCTTCTTCCTGAGGGTGCCGCCCCTCCCTCTGCTCAGTCAGGTACCTCAGACGTTCTCTTCTCCATTGTCTTTGGTCTCTGTAAACCATGAGACATACAACTACTTCACCAGGCTCCATGATCCTGATGTACTCCTCCTGCAGGATGAAAGAGAGAGACACGTGGGTTAGCTTGGGTGTGTTAAGAACCTGTCCTGGTTAAGTGTGAAGGCCCCTTAACGCATCCCGGAGAGTGCTGGTCACCACTTGGATGGTCAATGTTTACTGTGCTGCATGGCTGTCTGAAACCCCGCCCACCTCCGCCCCACTCCACCTGTCCGATTGGCAGCAACTTTGCCCATTGGACTGCAGGCTGTGCCCTCAGCTCAGACACAGACATTCTCCTAACCCACACTGCAAGGCTGGCCTGTTAGCTTGGACCATGGGGGAGACTGGTCCAAACCGGGATGCTGACATTGCAAAGGGGCTGTGAGCACCTCCAGCAGTGACTGCTCCATGGCCAGATTTAGGGGGCATGGAAAATTCCGCCCATTGACCCACACATACAAACATACAGACACTCTCACAAATAAGCACACACACGTAAAGAACACCGTAACTCAGTCACACATGCACTCGAGGGGTGGTGTCACTGGATCAGCAATCCAGGCACCCAGGTTATTGCTCTTTGGACACGGCTTCAAATCCCACCCCAACTGTTAGTGGGATTTAAATTCAATTAATAAATCTGGAATTGAAACTAGTCTCAGCATTTGCAGAAACTCTCACTGATTGTTGTAAAAACGCATCAGGTTCACTAATGTCCTTTAGGGAAGGAAATCTGCTGTCCTGACCTGGTCTGGCCTACATGTGACTCCAGACCCACAGCAATGTGGTTGGCTCTTAAAATGTCTGAGCAATTCATTCAGTTCAAGGGCAATTAGGGATGGGTAACAAGTGCTGGCCTTGCCAGTGATGCCCACATCCCATGAATGAATAATTAAAAAACACAGACACAAGTACACTGGTATGTGTAGACACACAGGCACAAACATACTAACTCTCTACACGCACACATATTCACGCTTCTCACAACTTCAGGATATTCCAAATGAAATACGTTTGAAGTGAGTTTCTGACCTCATGTTCGTGTCATGACTAAGACCACCTATTTCCAACCTGTTCACCCCTGGCTCAGCTCATCTGCTGCTGAAACCCTCATCCACACCTACATTCCCTCTGGACTCGATTATTCCAACACACTCCTGGCTGCTCTCCCACATACTACCCTCCGTAAACTTGAGGCCATCCAAAACTCAGCTGCCTGTGTCTTAACTCACAGAAAGTCCCGCTCCCCCCTCACCCCTGTGCTCACTGACCTTCATTGGCTCCCAGTCAAACAGCGCCCTCATTTTAACATCCTCATCCTTGTTTGCAGATTGCTCTGTGACCTCCCCCCTCCCTATCTCTGTGATCTCCTCCAGCCCCTCAACCCTCCGAGATCCCTTCGCTCATCTGATTCTGGCCTCCTGAGCATCCCCGATTTTAATCACCCCACCATTGAGGGGGGGGGGCGGTGCAGGGGGGGCATGCTCACAGCCGCCTCAGTCCCACATTCTGGAGTTCCCTCCCTACACCTCTCTGCCTCTCTACCTCACTCTCCTCCTTTAAGACACTCCTTAAAACCGACCTCTTTGACCGAGTTTTTGACCACCTGAGCTAATGTCTCCCCATGTGGCCTGGTGTCAAACCTTGTTCCCTGCTGCTCCTGTGAATAATGTTGTGGTGTTTATTACATTCCTGGCATGTTTCGGTACAAACTGTAACGCCAGTAACCCGAGGCCAGGTTTTCCCTTCTGTTTGTTATGCAGCATTGAGGGAGCGAGAATCCTGAGCATGTCGGCTCTCTCTGAGACTGGTCCTGCCGTGCTGGGCATCCAGACAGAGACAGTGGAATGGAGAATCCCAGTTGAGAGCTATGACGAATGCTCGATTGGTACAGTGTTGGAAGGCTGTCAGTGCCAATGGATGGGCATCCCTCCACCAAGCCTGGTGTGGGAAGGAGATTGTAGGAGAGACAGTCTGACGGGGCGCCCCCTCACTGAACTGGGACTGTGCACCCCAGTTCACTCAGACAATGGTTCGTTGCTTGGAGTGACTCAGGCGCTCGCTCAGCTGTTTTCAGTTTGTTTCAGCAGAATTGGAAACAGCTGTTAACACAACAACGACAGGGACAGCTCAGGAGTCCGGAAACATACAGAGCTTAACCCAGGAATCCAGGCTGCATTGTCTCTCATCTCCCTGTGCGGAGGGCACTCAACATTTCACAATAGGATTGGGACTCCATGTTACCTTGCAGACCTCTGGAGACAGGCTGGGAGGCTGAGAGAGGAACCTGCAAGATCCTGAAGGGGTTTGACAGGGTGGACGCTAAGAGATTGTTTCCACGGGTCGGGGAATCTAAAACCCAGGGCCACAGTCTGAGGATAAGGGGCTGATCATTTAGGACTGAGATGAGGAGAAACTACTTCACTCAAAGGGGTGTGAATCTTTGGATTTCTCTACCCCAGAGGGTTGTAAATGCTCCATCGTTGAATATATTTAAGGCCGGGGATAGGCAGGGTTTTGATCTCTCAGAGGATTAAGGAATATGGGGAGCAATCGGGAAAATGCAGTTAAAACCCCAAGATCAGCCATGATGGTATTGAATGGTGGAGCAAGCTCGATGGGCCGAGTGGCCTACTCCTGCTCCTATATCTTATGTTCTTGGGGGCACATAAAATAGTGAGGGAAGGCGGAGACTGGAATGCACCTTGTCTTTCTGCTGTTATGTATATTTACACAGATGGAGAACACCCTTCTCCACAGAGCCCAATTGGGCCATTCAAGAGGCCATTTAAAGGCACCTTCCACCCTCTGCTGGAATTTCACCAGCAGCAATGGGGGCTGTGGGGAGGGGAGGGGTGTAGGGGGGTGTGGGGGTCTGTGGGGAGGGGAGGGGTGTAAGGGGGTGTAAGGGGGTGTGGGGGGGGGGGTGGGGAGGTGGAGCGTGGGGGGCCTCCACCACACGATGGCTTCTAGGTGGCCTCCAGGGGGAGTGCCCCTTCTATTTGGATACCCTTTGACCCATGGAGGATTACCCGCCCCC
>JANJGN010000004.1:201336126-201418626 GCA_026770705.1 Isurus oxyrinchus | reverse complement strand
TCTTATCAGGCTGCACTGAGGGTTGCTCGTTTATACTTCAGCTTTAAATAGAGAACATTGTGGTTGCAAAAGTTCAAGTGTGATCACTGTGTACTTTCCAAATCAGTCACAGCCTGTTCTTGAGAATTCCGTCATCTAGAATGCTAATAATAATTAGCCTAGTCAACAATTTGAATGACGCATTATTTTGTAAAAGGGAAGGTGAGAATTTCAAACTGAAACAATTAGCATTATTCAGGAGAGTTCCCAGAGTTCAGAGAAAGCCTGGCAGTATTTATGAAACGCAATCTGGTGGAAACTGAGGTCACTTTAATTAATTTCCCCTGGTGTGTAATGTAGATTAAAGGGTTAACTTGAACATGAATCACATAATAGCTCCTGAGCATGTACATAAGGAGGAATGTAAAAATGATGGGACACAGAAATAATGAGGGGAATCTGAGAGGGGAGCAGTGGCTCTGAGTCAGTGTTTTTTAATCCTGCACATAGTGAATGTGTAAATAAAGTTTACTTTGAGAAAGGATCTCTTCCTCAGAGTAAAACATCCAACATCTTCCAACACAACCCAACAATAAAAGGCAAAATAGACAGGATGGGATTCAATATCTGGTCACTCAAAGTGTTAATCAGATAACTGGTCCAATCCCTTGGTATCCCTCTGGTCGGATTAAGTCAAAATTATCCCTGAATGTGTCTCCCAAAGCCTGTCCACCATCTACAAGGCACAAGTCAGGAGTGTGATGGAATACTCCCCACTTGCCTGGATGAGTGCAGCTCCCACAACACTCAAGAAGCTTGACACCGTCCAGGACAAAGCAGCCCACTTGATTGGCACCTCACCCACAAACATTCACTCCCTCCACCACCAACGCACAGTAGCAGCAGTGTGTACATCTACAAGATCTATCCAACCTATCCAATTAATCACACTCCCCTGCCCTTCCCCTGAAGCCCTGACAAATTGCCTCCCTTCAAGTATTCATCCAATTCCATTTTGAAACTAACTATTGCAGCAATGATAAATTTCCACCAGCTGGTCTAACGTCTGGGGGATTAAAAAGAATCACAACTCAGCTGTCAGTCAGTGAGAGCAGGAACTGACTGCAGACTCACTGATACTCATTCGACAGTACCTTCCAAACCCATGACCACTACCATCTAGAAGGACAAGGGCAGCAGATTGATGTGAACACCACCACATGGAAGTTCCCCTCCAAGTCACTCACCATCCTGATGTGGAAATATATCGCCGTTCCTTCACTGTCGCTGGGTCAAAATCCTGGAACTCCCTCCCTAACAGCACTGTGGGTGTACCTACACCACATGGACTGCAGCGGTTCAAGAAGGCAGCTCACCACCACCTTCTCAAGGGCAACTAGGGATGGGCAATAAATGCTGGGCCCAGCCAGTGAGGCTCACATCCGAAGAACAATAAATACATGTGGCAGAAAGGGGTAAATGTTGGCTGTGAGGGGGATTACAGGGTGATTTCTTCTTCTATATCTCTCCGTTTTAAGTTTACATTGAACTCCCCAAACTCACATTCCAACTCACTCTCACCTTAAACCAGCACTTAAAGTCAAGATCTTCCCCGCTGAATGACAGGAAAGGAGAGTGAACCAAGAAAGAGCAAGAGACAGAGAGAGAGAGAGAGAGAGAGAGAGAGAGAGGAAATGAGAGAGGGAGAGAGGGTGTGAGAGCGAGTGAAGGAGGGGGGAGAGAGGGAGAGATAGGTGGAGGGAGAAAGAGAGGCAGAGAGAGAGAGAGAAAGGGCAGAAAGTGAGAAGGAGAAAGGAAAAGTGAGAGAGAGTGAGATAAAGAGAGGAAGAGAAATAGAGAGAGAGAAAGGGAGAGAAAGTGAGAAGGGGAGAGGGAAAGGGCAAGAGAGAGAGACTGCTAAGACTGATTAACTGACACTGATGCAATGCAACTAGATGCAGGGCTAAAGGAACTAAAGGCAGCTTGAAAACATTTATCTCATATTTTTCTAATGAGTAAAAAATAGAAGGCATGAAGGAAAAGTGTGCATGGTGCTGGATGATTTCCAGCTTAGCCTGCATGGGCACTGTAAGAATTGAAGTCATTTTGCAATAGTTTTTCGAATTAAATTACCCATCAGAGGTTGAGTAACACTTGGTAATAACTGCAGTGGGCCAGCCATTCATCCCCATGCGAACTATAACATCTCCACCAATATAACATCTTTAAAATCATAGAATGGTAGAGCACAGAGGAAGATCAAGGGACCAATTATGCCAGCCTTTGAAATATCTATCCAATTAATCGTACTCCCCTGCCTTTTCCATAAAGCCCTGACAAATTGCTCCCTTCAAATATTTGTCCAATTCCATTTTGAAAGTTGCTATTGCAGCAATGATAGATTTCCACCAGCTGGTCTAACGTCTGGGAGTTTAAAAAGAATCACAACTCAGCTGTCTGTCAGTGAGTGGGAACTGACTGCAGAGCTGTGATTGGAGGAGTAGCGAGCACAAGAGAGATATAGCTGCTTCTCCAGTCACAGACTCTGTCTCTCCCATGCTTGCTCCTCCAATCACAGCTTCCCTCCCTCCCACTCTTGTTGCTCCTTCAGGGACAGAAATGATGATTGGAGGAGCAGCAAGGACAGGAAGGAGGTGACCTGTGATTGGAGGTCAAAGAGCAGTTATTCTGACCACCATGCAGGAGACTTTCAGCTGAGCCATCACTAGTTGGGAAGATGGTAATGTCACTGGACTAGTAATTTTTTTTGTTCACTCATGGATGTGGGTTTCGCTGGCTGGGCCAGCATTTTTTGCCCATCCCTAATTGCCCTTGAGAAGGTGGTGGTGAGCTGCCTTCTTGAACCGCTGCAGTCCATGTGATGTAGGTACACCCACAGTGCTGTTAGGGAGGGAGTTCCAGGATTTTGACCCAGCGACAGTGAAGGAACAGCGATATATTTCCAAGTCAGGATGGTGAGTAACTTGGAGGGGAACTTCCAGGTGGTGGTGTTCCCATCTATCTGCTGTCCTTGTCCTTCTAGATGGTAGTGGTCATGGGTTTGGAAGGTGCTGTCTCAGGAGCCTTGGTGAATTACTGCAGTGCATCTTGTAGATGGTACACACTGCTTCTACTGTGTATCAGTGGTGGAGGGAGTGAATGTTTGTAGATGTGGTGCCAATCAAGCGGGGCTGCTTTGTCCTGGATGGTGTCAAGTTTCTTGAGTGTTGTAGGAGCTGTACTCATCCAGGCAAGTGCAGAGTATTCCATCACACTCCTGACTTGTGCCTTGTAGGTGATGAGTGACTTGGAGGGGAGCTTCTAGGTAATCCAGACATCTAGGCAAATGCTCTGGCATCATGGGTTCAAATCCCACTACAGCAGTTGGTGGAATTTAAATTCAATTAATAAATCTGGAATTGAAAGCTAGTCTCAGTAATGGTGACCATGAAACCATTGTCGATTGTTGTAAAAACACATCTGTTCCACTAATGTCCTTTAGGGAAGGAAATCTGCCGTCCTTACCTGGTCTGGCCTACATGTGACTCCAGACCCACAGCAATGTGGATGGCTCTTAAATGCCCTCTGAAATGGCCTTGCAAGCTACTCAGTTCAAGGCCAATTAGAAATGGGCAACAAATACTGGCCTTGCCAGTGACACCCACATCCCATGACGAATCAGAAAAGAAAACCGATCACTTTACGACCAGCTGATGGAACTCAAGCCCAAACTGTTCGACATACTCTGGCAGCCCGAGATGAAAAAGCAGTAAAAGATAAAAGAGGAGGGTATCTCAGGGAGGCTGGGAAACCTCCACCAGGAATGAGGCTGGAAACAGGCCTGGGAGAGCCACCACACTCAGCCTTGCTCCAGCCCAGGCCTGGCTGCCATTGGCTGGGGTTCTTGGCTGGCCTTTCAACGTTGAGCAGCTTCGGAATCCGGATGGGTTTTCAGGATGTCGTTGTTGAAGTGAGGTGAAAAATGGAGAAAGTTTGTAGAAAGGCTGATGAAGGGGAGGGTTTGGGGTTTGGTGTCTGTGTCTGTGTCTGGGTCCAGTGCCCATAAGGGAGGTGGCAGTTAATGGAAGAGGGTGTGAGCCTGCAGAAAGGTGTCTCCATTCAGTCCAATGCTTCAATCAGAATGAAAGAGCCTGGAGTGATTCAAACAGCTCCATAAACCCTTCTTTATCAAGGCTCTCATTGGGTGCATCTGGTCCCGGGACAGTTCTTATTTGCATTTCGGGCACTCAACATTAGAATAATTTTACATTCTGATGTTTTTTAAATAGTTTGGACATCATTAATGCTTTTGGTTGTGAGGGAGAATCTTGCCCTGTAGCATCAGGTCTGCCTATTTCCTTTGGATCTTACTGTGTAGTTTGTGTTTTGTGTTCTGGTGATTGTGCTGAATGCTAAGGCTTGGATGACAGCTGAGTTCTCCTGCAACGTCGGGACAAGTTAGTACTTACTATTCAACGCTTTCCATTTCGGATCAGTGCCATGAGTCTCAGGGACAGGGCAGTTTGCCAACTCTTCCAATCGGCTGTGAGATGTTCCTCGTAGCTGAGAGCTGACAGCATTTTAGCATTTGATTTGGCCTCATATGGCTTTTCCTGCTGACCCTGGGTTGCTTACTATTCCAGTTCCTGACACAAAATGCTTCTGGTAATTGCGAAACATCCGTGTGTCTGACACAGCATAACTGTGCTCTAGTCGGCATTACCACCGTGCAGGTAGGTTTGGTGCCTTTATGGATATCCTAACTGCTAATTTGTCCGGCTATTAATTACACATAAAAAGTAGACAGGTTTGCAAGTAGAGCATATCCACACAACATAACGTTTGCTCCTGATTTTTCTGCAAGTGTGAATCCAGCATTTTGACACAACCCCTCACCAGCTGCCTTCTACAGGCCATTCCTCTCAATTCCCAGCAGCATGTCTCACACAGTATTTTATCACCTGTGCCTTTATTCTTGGGCCTGACAATCTCTGCCCATAAAGTTTATCAAAAAGGTTAATTGACACAACATCAAATGCTCTGGAACTGAATGGGGTTGCTCGTTATGTAGGCATGTCCTGTGATTGCAATTTTTGATACCCTAATGTCTACATTATCAATGCCTTTTGGAATTCTGTTAAAGGTGTAAGTTGCATCATCTCAATCTTTCTGCATCTCAGTGCAGTTATTCATGTCCATAGCGTGCTAGTAGTTGCAGCCGTTCACAACTAATACAAGATAAAGCAGAAAAACCACACATCCCTTCAGGAGGCAAGGCTGTTGGCAAACTTGACCTTATACTGAACTTTCTACTAACTCTGTACAGCACAAGGCTTAGCATGAAGCTCTACATAGAACTATCAGCAATCTCTGTTGTCATGTGATCTTCCATCACTGATGAGGGAGACTATCATTTAGATATTTAACACTAACCCTTTAGACTGCAGAAGAGACTTCATCCTGTGTTACATGCAGTAACTGCTGCAATGCTGAGGCTGCTTTGACACAATTGGTCCTGAGTTCTTGATGATGGTGACGGAAGGAAGACAAAAGTGGCAGAATTTTTAGCTGGACATGCGGGCGTGTGCCCGACCTGACTGGACACAAAGTTGCTTGGGATGAGGCAAGAGCCCTGACATCATCTCACACTTGCGCAATATTTCGGCCGGTGGGTGTGTCGAGTGTTGGAAACCAGCCCGCCGACAATTAAGAGGGACAATTAATGTTTGCTAAAGTTCCAACTGTCCTCGATTTTTCACGGCCCATTACGCTTGGCGGACGGGCCAATCTGCCAGGCGGACTTTGCATTTTCCGTGAAAATTGAGGGTTAATTGGCCGGCTGGCAGGTTGGTGTGAGAGCGTGGTCGGGGGCTGGTTGCGAAGGATGCTCCATTCCCTGGTGTCTTCCAGAATCGTGTCCGCGCACTAGCCTAAAAACCCTGCCCGACGTCGTTTCTACCCACTAGAATCCAATAATTCTCCTGGTTGACGTGGCCTGGACGCATTTGCACTCACTTCAGATCATAAAAGATTGATGGAATTACATGATTCCTCGACACAAGACATTTTCAGATCTTTTCATCCTTGTCCACTCTCGTCCCTGCCGCTGAATCTGTTTTCAGTGTCCTTTCAGGCAGCAAGTTCCAGATCACCACCACACTTGGCGGAAAAGGTTTTCCTCATCTCCCCTCTGATGCTTTTGCCGGTTACATTAATTTTGTATCCCCTAGGCTACCGATGGTGGAAACAGTTTCCCCTTACTTACTCTATCAAACCCCTTCATAATTATGATCCCCTCAATTAAATCTCCCCGTAACCTTGTCTGCTCTAAGGAGAACAATCCCAAATTCGCCAATCTCTCCACATTAACTGAACTGTCTCATCCCTGGTCCCGTTCCAGTCAATCTCCTCTGCACCCTCTCCGAGACCTTGACATCCTGCTTAAGCGCAATGCCAACAATTGAACACAATGCCCCACCTGGGGCCTAACTAGCGATTTGTAAAGGGCTAACAGAATTTCCTAGCTTTTGTACTCAATGGCCTGGATTTTCATGGAGTCATGGAGACTCTGGAGACCTTCCAAAATGGCAGGCGGGACCCAGATCTGGAAGCCCCATCCCCTTTTGTGACCTATCCTGTTTTCGCAGTGGGGAATGTGGTGAGAAATGGGGGCAGGATGTGACTGTCACATTTGGGAATCTGGGAGTCAGCAAAAGCTGTTTGAACTCAGTTGAGAGCTCAAAATGATTCCATTTTCGCTGGAGCAATTTTTTGAATGGGCTTTCATGAATGAGAGTTTTTTTTAATATTGTGATGTCTGTAATAGATATTTAGAACCTTTATTTTATTTCATCTCAGCGTGGTTCCTGGGATCTGCCTATTGTGGATACTGGGTGAGTTAATACAGAGGATATAAGGGCAAAGGGTGATGGGTGGGGATCAGGAGCTGGCATGAGTTGGTATTATGTTGGCATAGGGGCTGTAAGGGACCATTGTGTGTGTGTGGGGGGGGGGGTCATGGGTGGTGTTGCTTCACATGTATGGGCATGGTGAATGGGTGTGGGATGTGAGAGGTGTGAGGAGCGAGGACTAGAGGGCCAAATATATAAAAACAACTGGGGCAAAATCCTAGAAACTGGAGGTGGGCTTTTTAACCAGCCCACCTCAGCACTGAGCAGGGTCAGTGGCCACACGTGAACTGCGCCCTGGGACAGTGGCCCAACTCTATCCCACCCTCAGCCCTCAGAACGAAGATCCCGCCATTCGGGCCCTTTTTCCTGAGGCAGCTAAGCAAAGGAATTTCCTGACTCCCAATACCCAACTTGGGAGCAGAAATCTAGGCCTAATTCTCTATTAATAAAGTAAAGGATCTCCAGCATCTAGAAGGACAAGGGACAGCAGATAGATGGGAACACCACCACTTGGAAGTTCCCCTCCAAGTCACTCACCATCCTGACTTGGAAATATATCACCGTTCCTTCACTGTCGCTGAGTCAAAATCCTGGAACTCCCTCCCTAACAGCACTGTGGGTGTACCTACACCACATGGACTGCAGCAGTTCAAGAAGGCAGCTCACCACCACCTTCTCAAGGGTAACTAGGGATGGGCAATAAATGCTGGCCCAGCATGAATAAAAAGGAACTACCAATCAATTTTCATGCACACTTTGCCCCTCCTATCTCCTTTGAAGATCTCCTCTGTACCTGGTTCTCTACTGTATAACATATCTAGCATTTATCACAAATCTCCTTTTTGCTGTTCCAGGTTCTTAATTTAGAACATTAAGTTCTAAATACTTCTTAAAAGAGCTCCCCCATCACTGAGGATGGGGATATTTGTGGAGTCTCCTCCTCCAGTGAGTTGTTTAATTGTCCACCACCATTCACAACTGGATGTGGCAGAACTACAGAGCTTAGATCTGATCTGTTGGTTGTGGGATCACTTAGCCCTGTCTATCACTTGCTGCTTATGCTGTTTGACATGCAAGTCATTTGTGAGAAGCTCTGGGAAGCTTCTTAGTCAAACAAAACAAATTCTATTTGCACGGAAGCTTTCATGGCTGTTTGTATCCAGCTTACCCCTCATACAGCCATTATCTTCATAGGAAACCACTCCCTAAAATGTACTACCCCCGCGGGAGCCACACATTGGTTGAACAATCATGCGACCCCCTACTCAGCTGAACTGGTCTTAAAGCGACATCTATTGCATCAGGGAGGTGATGGAGTAATGGTATGGTCACTGATCTCTATTCCAGAGACCTATACTAATTCTCTCGGACCTGGGTTCAAATCCCACCATGGTAGATGGTGAAATTTGAATATAAGTCTGATGGTGGCCACGAAAGCATTGCTGACTTTTGTTGTTTAAAAACACATCTGGTTCGCTAATGTCCTTTAAGGAAGGAAATCTGTTAGTCTGGCCTACATGGGGCTCCAGACCCAAAGAAATGTGGTTGACTCTAATATTCTCTCTGAACAAAAGGCAATAAATGCTGGCTTAGCCAGCGATGCTCATGAATTGGCATATCAAAAAAAAATAGCCACTAGTCACTGTCTACCATTCGGAAAAAGACTCGTTTATTCCTATTCTTTGTTTCCTGTCTGCCAACCAGTTTTCTATCCATCTCAGGACACCACCCCCAATCCCATGTGCTTTAATTTTACACGCTAATCTCTTATGTGGGACTTTATCAAAAGCCTTCTGCAAGTCTAAATAAACCACATCCACTGGCTCCCCCTCATCAACTCTACTAGTTACATTCTCAAAAATTTCCAGTAGATTTGTCAAGCATGATTTCCCTTTCATAAATCCATGCTGACTCTGTCCGATTCTGCCACTGTTTTCCAAGTGCTCAGCTATTAAATCTTTTATAATGGACTCTAGAATTTTCCCCACTACTGACGTCAGGCTGACTGGTCTATAATTCCCTGTTTTCTCTCTACCTCCCTTTTTAAATAGTGGGGTTACATTAGCTGCCCTCCAATCTGTAGGAACTGCTTCAGAGTCTACAGAATCTTAGAAGATGACCACCAATGCATCCACTATTTCTAAGGCCACTTCCTTAAGTAGATTATCAGGCCCCAGGGATTTATCGGCCTTCAATCCCATCAATTTCCCCAACACCATTTTGCTACTAATACTGATTTCTTTCAGTCCCTCCCTCTCACTAAACCCTGTGTTCCCCAACATTTCTGGTATGTTATTAGTGTCCTCCTTTGTGAAGACAGAACCAAAGTATGTATTTAGTTGGTCAGCCATTTTTTTGTTCCCCATTATTAATTCCACTGTTTCTGACTGTAGGGACCTACATTTGTCTTCACCAATCTTTTTCTCTTCACATACCTGTAGAAACTTTTACAGTCAGTTTTTATGTTCCCTGCAAGCTTACTCTTGTACTCCATTTTCCCCTTTGTAATCAAACCCTTGGTCCTCCTTTGCTGAATTCTAAACTGTTCCCAATCCTCAGGTCTGTTGTTTTTTCTAGCCAGTTTGTATGCCTCTTCCTTGGATCTAATACAATCTCTAATTTCCGTTATAAGCCATGGTTTGGCCACCTTTCCTGTTTTACTTTTGTGCCAGACAGGAATAAACAATTGTTGCAGTTCACTCATGCGCTCTTTGAAAGTTTGCCATTTCCTATCCACCATCGTCCCTTTAAGTAATGTTTCCCATCCATCATAGCCAACTCGCGCCTCATACTCTCGTAGTTTCCTTTATTAAGATTCTGGACCCTCGTCTCAGAAGCAACTACGTCACTCTCCATCTTGATGAAGAATTCTATCATATTATAGTCACTCATCCCCAAGGGGCCTCGTACAACTAGATTTCCAATTATTCCTTTCTCATTACACAATACCCAGTCGAGGATGGCCTGTTCTCTAGTTGGTTCCACAACGTATTGGTCCAGAAAACCATCCCGTATATACTCCAGGAATTCCTCCTCTACAGTATTGTTACTAATTTGATTTGCCCAATCTATATGCAGATTAAAGTCACCGATAATTACAGATGTACCTTTATTACATACGTCTCTAATTTCCTGTTTAATGCCATTCCCAACATCACCACTACAGTTTGGGGGTCTATAGACAACCCCCACTAACGTTTTTTGCCCCTTAGTGCCTTTAATTTTGCCCATTTAATGGGCAGCCAGTGTAAAAGATGCGCTAAAAGGATCAGTGGCGCTGGGGTGGGGGGCAGAGGGGGTGCATGTGCTGAAATCTGCGCAGACGCGGGGCAGCAGCTACTGACAGCTGCCTCAAGGAGCTGAGGATTTTTACTATTAAAAAAATCAAGATGTTGAAAAGCAGGGGAGATCCCCACATGTGACTCAGCAACATATCAAAAATTACGTTTAAAAATGATTATATTTTTTCAATTGCTGTTGGAAACCTCATCCCGCCCCTGGATGAGGTTTCCTAAAAAAACACAAAGGTTTGCTGGGCTCTTCGCCTGCCCTGCCAACCATAAGCAAAAAATACAAATTAATTCATTGCTTAAGGGCGCACCAAACAACTGAAGTATCGTGCGAGGGTGCGATGATGCAGGGACCCTCGCTAGACACCAGCGTGCACTATTTTACTCCCCATCAGGTCAGGAGTGCTCCCACCAGCAGGATGTTAAATTCTGCCCTACACTCTGCTGGGGGTTGCCCGCGCTACTCTCCTATTGGTTAGTACAGATCATGTGATCTTCCTTTACAAGTATTATTCTTAAAGGTACGTTACACACTAAATAAAGCCATAATTACTACAATTATGCAATTCTAAATGCTCTGCCATTATATCCTTTACAATAGGCTCTAATATTCTCCTGGTGACAGATGTTAAGCTAACTGGCCTCTAGTTACCTGTTTTTTGTCTCCCTCCCTTTTTCAATAAGAGTGTTACGTTGGCAGGTTTCCAATCCTCTGGGAATTTTCCAGAATCTAAGGATTCTCTGTACTAACTCTCTCATATTTAATGTTTAGCTACGGCCCCTTATCCAACACCACACAGTTAATTAAAGCAGACCCTTTCTACACAATCTCCCATTTGATAATAAATTTGAACATTTCCATTGTATCATTCCATAATCAGCAATGTTCTAATTTAAAAAACCCCAGTTAAATGTTTGCACTTATTCATGCCAGACATAACACACAGCAGGGGGAGCTAAGGCACATTAATAGGGATTATACGTACATTTTACTCTGTATCAAATCCCATGCCATACCTGTCCTGGGAGTGTTTGATGAGAACAGTGTAGAGGGAGATTTACTCTGTATCTAACCCCGTGCTGTACCTGTCCTGGGAGTGTTTGATGGGGACAGTGTAGAGGGAGTTTTACTCTTTATCTAACCCCGTGCTGTACCTGTCCTGGGAGTGTTTGATAGGGACAGTGTAGAGGGAGCTTTACTCTGTATCTAACCCCGTGCTGTACCTGTCCTGGGAGTGTTTGATGGGGACAGTGTAGAGGGAGCTTTACTCTGTATCTAACCCCGTGCTGTACCTGTCCTCGGAGTGTTTGATGGGGACAGTGTAGAGGGAGTTTTACTCTGTATCTAACACTGAACGTGGATATTTCAGTGCTGTAAGGGCGATATTAGCCCTGTGTGCTGCACTTCCTTGATTATGAGCTCAGATCTTTCTCTTTGTACATTGGCAGACACTGAGGTGTTATTTTTGTTGATTGCCACTGTTTGAACAGCTCTCTGGCAGCCTGGTAGGTTGATTTGATGACATGAGCAGCAGGATGGTGCTGTGCAGACAGTTCCCCTCAGCACCCCATCATCCAGCAGAGTTCATTACCAACCTTTCTCTAACAGGAACATTAAGACATTTTATCTGAGACAACAATGTCCCAGAAATAGGAACAAGCACTTTCATTTAATTTTTTACTTTCCATCTCTTGAGGCTGGAGCACAATCTGTTCAAAGTGACTTCTCCCTCCAGCACTAAACAGCAACCAGGCACATCTTATTCATACATGGGATGTGGGTGTCGCTGGCTGGGCCAGCATTTATTGCCCATCCCTAATTGCCCTTGAGAAGGTGGTGGTGAGCTGTCTTCTTGAACCGCTGCAGTCCATGTGGTGTAGGTACACCCACAGTGCTGTTAGGAAGGGAGTTCCAGGATTTTGACCCAGTGACAGTGAAGGAACGGGGATATATTTCCAAATTTCCAAGTCAGGATGGTGAGTGACTTGGAGGGGAACTTCCAGGTGGTGGTGTTCCCAACTGTCTGCTATCCTTGTCCTTCTAGATGGTAGTGGTCATGGGTTTGGAAGGTGCTGTCTAAGGAGCCTTGGTGAGTTTCTGCAGTGCATCTTGTAGACGGTACACACTGCTGCTACTGTGTGTCGGTGGTGGAGGGAGTGAATGTTTGTGGATGTGGTGCCAATCAAGCAGGCTGCTTTGTCCTGGACAGTATCAAGCTTCTTGAGTGTTGTGGGAGCTGCACTCATCCAGGCAAGTGGGGAGTATTCCATCACACTCCTGACATGTCCATGTGCCTTGTAGATGGTGGACAGGCTTTGGGGGATCAGCAGGTGAGTTACTCATCGCACAATTACTAGCCTCTGACCTGCTTTTGTAGCCACAGTATTTATATGTCTAGTTCAGTTCAGTTTCTGGTCAATGGTAACCCCCAGAATGTTGATATTTGGGGATTCAGTGATGGTAATGCCATTGAATGTCAAGGGATGATGGTTTGATTCTCTCTTGTTGGAGATGGTCATTGCCTGACACTTGTGTGGTGTGAATGTTACTTGCCACTTGTCAGCTCAAGCCTGGATATTGTCCAAGTCTTGCTGTATTTGGACATGGACTGCTTCAGTATCTGAGGAGTCACGAATGGTGCATCAGTGAGCAGGTTATTGCTAAGCAAGTGCCACTTGATAGCACTGTTGATGATCACTTCCTTCACTTTACTAATGATCGAGAGTTGACTAATTGGGAGGTAATTGGCCCAGTTGGGCAGATGCATCTGTGGCAGGCATGTCGGTGGCGATGAGGTCAGTAGTGATGCTACCAAATCACTCTTGGTGATGGACATTGAAGTACCCACCCAGAGTACCTTCTCCACCCCTACCACCCTCAGTGCTTCCTCCAAGTGGTGTTCAACATGGAGGAACATTGACTGATCAGCTGAGGGTTGGGGGAGTGGGGTGGGGGGGGGGGTGGGGCGGTGGGGGGAGGCGGTGGGAGGGCAGCACACAGCAATGAGCAGGAGGTTTCCTCGGCCATGTTTGACCTGATGTCAGGGGTCTCTGGATTACTAGCCCAGTCACAATATCACTACGCCGGCATCCACCCAAGTGGATAGGTTTGTGAAGATGAGGAAGTGCAATGAGGAAGAGGTTGTGGGAATCAAGAGGGACTCCACCAACCTCGAGCAGAGGGTGAGGAGTGACCTGGCGAGTTGTAGTAGTTATAGTTTTGAAAATTGTAGGACTGTGGCTTTAAGAACAATCCCGTGTTGTCTGATCGTATGATCTGTGTAAACCAATGGGCTAGCAGCGCGGGGAACCTATAGGAGAGAGTTCTTCTTTAGTTAAAGAGTTTGATACACGTATGTAGTTGCTTCTGCTATCTTATAAATAAAGTTAAATGTGTCCATGTGTGCCTGGAAGATCAACTTTATCACAAACTGATGATGAGGATAAATCAGATCTGGTACTGCACCTCGCCCAGTGATTGTGAGTATCTATGTTCATTAAAAAGAAAGGAAGATATACTCATTCAAGATGCCATAGTTTGGCAGAATCGATTCCTTTGAAACAGCCACGGATTACTGGTCTCAATATATAGAACATTTTGCGTTCTTCTTTCAATTCAACCAAATCACGGGGGAGGAGAAGAGGAGAGCAATTCTCCTGAGTATTTGTGGGCACAAAATCTACAATTTAATTCGAGGCTTGACAGCCCCCAGTGCCCCAGATTTGAAGACTTTCCGTGAATTAGGAGACCTCATTAAGGGATATTTCCAACCCAAGTCCTCAGCCACAATGCAGAATTTCAGGTTCAATTCATGGAATAGAGCCCTGGGAGAGAGCATTGCTACCTACATAGCAAAATTAAAACAACTAACGGGATATTGTGATTTCGGTGAAACCCTGAATGACATGCTCAGGGGTCGTTTAGTATGTGGCATGCAGGAGGATTCTATTCAGCGAAAATTGCTGACTGAAATGCATCTTGATTTTAAGAAAGTGTGAGAAATAGCGTTGGCAATGGAAGGTGCTGTAAGGGATTCACAGGCGATTCAAGGGACGCAAAATGGTGCCATTCTCCTAGTCGGGTGGGAACCGTCAGCCATAAGTGGCACAAAAAGCCAGGACTCCACCACAAAGCAGGAAACAGCCCTGCTAACTGAAAGCTTAGAGGAAACAGCTTAGCAGCAAAGCTGAAAACTATTTTTTATCAACGTGGCAACACCTATTCTCCTAGCGGTTGGCAATTTAAAAAGGCAGAGTGTTACTTTTGTCAGAGAAGTGGACACATATTGAAACATTGCAAAGCGATATTTAAACAGGCTTCCAGACAACAATCGAAGTCCAATGAAGACTACAGTGTAGAAGAGCCAGAAACAACCAATTCTGACATTTATTCATTATTCAACGTGAAAGTCGGGAAGACAGAGCCAATTACTGTCACAGTGCAAGTCAATGCTAATCCATTAAAAACGGAAGAAGACATGGGTGCTTCTACTACTGTAATAGGAGACTCACTTTCAGATATTCAAAGACGGTGATCAACAGTTAAATTTGGTACAAACATCTGCCAAGTTGAAAATGTACACAGGCGAAGAAATCCAGGTAAAAGCTATCACCAGATTAACTGTTCACTATACAAACCAATTGGCATAGCTACCAGTGATGGTAGTAGAAGGTGAAGGGCCAAGCCTTCTAGGGCGTGATTGGTTGAAGGAGATTAAATTGAACTGGTCCAAAGTCTCCCAGTCTCCCTGGCTATAATAATTTATCATCCCTAAAAATGATTTAAGTTCAAAAGAATTTCTTAGGTGCGGATGCCTCTCTGATTGCTTTGACCTTCTCCTCGACAGGGGTGTAACCCTTGGGCATCCACCCAGTGGCCCAAATAAATGACTGTGAGCAGGGGGACTGCCAGAGCTGCTACAAAAAATGACACTGTCTTCAAGGATGAACTGGGAAAAATACAAGGCCTACAGGCCAAGATTTATCTGGGCCCAGAAGCAACCCCTTGTTTCTTGAAAGCAAGACTGATGCCATGTGCCCTGAGAGAGAAGGCTGACGCTGAGCTGAACCGGTTAGAGAGGTTGGGTGTCATAAAAGCGGTTCAGTTCTCAGAGTGAGCAACATCCCTAGTCCATGTCCATAAACCAGGCCAGACCGTCCGGATCTGTGGGGACTTTCAACTAACAGTCAACAAAGCAGCCAAACTGGACAGGTCCTCTATTCTCAAGATTGAAGACTCTATGCCAAACTAGCAGGAGGGACAAAGTTTACAAAGCTTGACATGAGTCACGCGTATCAGCAACTGGAGCTGGATGGCGTCTCCCAGGAATTCATCCCCATAAATACCCCCAAAGAGTTAAACCATTATACACATGCCTGCCCTTCGGGGTTCCCTCAGCCTGTGCCATTTTTCAGACGGCGATGGAAAGCTTACTGCAGGGACCACCTCAGGTTGTGGTCTACCTGGATGATGTACTGATAACTGGATTCACAGAAAAGGAACACTTGGCTAATCTAGAGGAAGTCCTGAAACGATTTTTAGAAGCAGGAGTGCGTCTGAAGAAGGGGAAGCGCACTTTTCAGGCAAATGAAGTCGTTTATTTGGGCCACCGGGTAGATGCCCAAGGGTTACACCCCTGTCGAAGAGAAGGTCGAAGCAATCAGAGAGGCATCCGCACCTAAGAACACCTCCGCACTTAAATCATTTTTAGGGGTGGTAAATTATTATAGCCAATTTCTACTAAATTTATCCACAGTTCTAGCCCCTTTACACTCACTGCTAAAGACAAACCAGCGTTGGGTTTGGGAGTCACCCCAAGAAGAAGCCTTCGTGAAAGTAAAACAGCTCTTGCACTCTTCAAATACGTTAGTGCACTACGACCCAACAAAGGGATTGGTGCTAATGTGTCCCCCTATGGAGTGGGAGCGGTCCTATCTCACACGATGGACGACGATACAGAGAGGCCGATAGGCTTTGTATCCACGACGCTTACCACAGCTGAGAAAGGATATTCTCAGAATGACAAGGAAGGCCTGTCACCTATTTATGTTGTAAAAAATTCCACCAATACGTCGTAGATTACACTTCACAATAGTATCAGACCACAAACCACTTTTGGGTCTGTTTAGTGAGGAAAAGGCTACCCCTTCATAGCTTCTGCATCAATACAAAGATGGGCCCTAATTTTAGCAGCATATGAATACATCTTTGTACGTAGGGCATTGGCATTGGCTACATGAATCCCTGGTCTAAGTCCTCTTCTTTGCAAGAGAACAATGACCTTATCCCAAATCTCCAAGAGCTCATATTAATGATGAATTTCCTGGATTCCTCACCAGTCCGTGCCAGGCAGATAAGAAACTGGGCGAATCATGACCCAGTCCTGTCTCAAGTGAGAGACCAAGTGTTACATGGATGGTCCCAGGAACCAGTCTCTGATGAATTGAAGCCATTTTTCAACCAAAGACACAAGATGAGCAGCCATGATGGTGTTCTATTATGGACCACATGGGTAGTAGCTCCTGCACAAGGAAGGGAACCAGTCTTAGTAGAGTTACACACAGTGCCCATCCAGGGATCTCCCGAATGAGGATGGTAACGCGGAGTTATCTTTGGTGGCCAGGGATGGACGGTGATATTGAGAAGGTGTTTAAACACCGTGTACAAAGCTAACAGCTACAAACGTTGCTGGTGGCAGCCCCATTACACCCATGGGAGCGGCCTGGTAGACCCTGGGTGTGATTGCACATTGACTACATCAGTCCTTTCCTTGGAACCATGTTTCTGCTGATTATAGATGCTCATTCCAAGTGTTCGACGTTTATGAGGTAAAGTTACCAATGGGGCTGCTACAGGAAAACTACGCCAGAGCTGAGGCACCCCATGGATTGCCCGAGGCAATGGTCTCAGCTAACGGTACTGCATTTACCAACACTGAGTTCTCATGATTTGTCAGCCAGGTGAAGACTGCTCTGTACAATCCATTATCTATCAGACTGGCGGAAAGAGCAACACTAACTTTTAAGGAGGAAATGGAAAAGTTGACAGGTGAATTGTTGGAAACTAAACTTGCTCATTTTCTATTTCACTACAGAGCAAACCCCAACCCCCCTTCACCCCATTCCGCACCCCCATGACTTGACCCCCCCCCCACCCCACCCACACTACAACAGGAGCAACACCTGCAGAATTACTGATGAGGCACCATCTTCACACAAGACTAAGCCTGATATTTCCCAATTTGGAGAAAAGTCAAGGGAACTGAAAAAGTGACTGATGATCTGCACAGTTGTGAGTGACGATTTACTGTTGGAGAAGCCGAATATGTAAAGGGTTTCGGTGGGGCACTGAAGTGGTTACCTGGTAAAGTTAGCTGTGTGACCGGACCATTGTTGTACCATGTGGAAGTGGAGGCTCGGATCACCCATAAGCATGTGGATCATTTAAGAAAAAGAGAGAAAACAAAATGATGTTCCACCTGTAACCGTTACTCAACAAGTTCCTGCTGAAGTTGTTCAACCAAAGACAGACATGCCCAAAGTCTCTGTCGGAGTGGAACATGTTTCCCGCATGGAAGTCATGGAGCTGCAACGTTCCACACGGATCAGGAAACCACCTGAAAGACTGAACTTGTAACTTCATGGCCTGTGTAAATATTGTAATGTCATGAGATAAACATCCTTGTAACTACAAAATGTACAGAAAAATTAAAGGGGGAGGAATGTAGTAATTATAGTTTTGAGAAATGTAGGACTGTAGCTTTAAGAATAAACCTGTGCTGCACAGTCACATGATCTGTGTAAACCAATTGGGTTAGCAGTGTGGGCAACCTCTAGGAGAGAGTTATTCATTAGTTGTAGAGTTTGATGGACACATGTAGTTGCTGCTGTTGTCTTGTAAATAAAGTGCAATGTGTCCACCAAGAAGAGTTTGTCTGGAAGATCAACTCTATAACAAGTGGATGCACCAGTCCCGTGGAAAGAGGGGAGCATTCCGGTGAGCGAGCTGCTGCAGCACAATACCTCGGCTCTCGAGAAGCTGGACAACCTGGTCCAGCAGCTGAATAGGGGGCTGGAGGAGCGGCAGCAGCTGGTCAGCAGCACCCAGGAGAATCTGGAACAGTTCAAGAGTGTAAGATTAGACATTCAGCTATTGGATTGTGTTGGAATCAGATAGAAACAAGATAATTTGGTAACCTGTGGAGGGTGGGGTGAGTGTTTCCTGAGCGTGTGTCAATATTTAAAATGAGTGTTAGTATTTACAGGGGATCCCCGGGACTGTGTCAGTATTTACAGGGGGTCCCTGGGGTCTTGTCAGTATTTACAGGGGGTCCCTGGGCGCTTGTCAGTATTTACAGGGGGTCCCCGGGAAGTGTGTCAATCCTCTGAAATGTACAAGCAAACCCCTCAGTTGTATTCAATGTGGCTCAATACCACCTTCTCAAAGTCAATTAATGTTGGCTTTGCCAGTGACGTCCGTATCCGGTGAACGAAATTAAAGCAACTGTGGGTCTTGTGGGATTCACATATCACATTTTTGAAAGTAAATAAATATCTACATAACCTATTTCTAAACAGGGGCAAGGAGTGCAAAGAAAGCAAGCTCTGGTAAACCTGCAGAAACCACAGCTGGAGTGTCAGATCGAAACATGATGCACCCTTTAGTGAGGATGTAAAAGCTTTCAAGAGGGGAATCAGAGGAAATTTCTAGTGATAAGGATCTTCTGGATAGGCCGGAGAAACTGGGATTGTTCTCCTTGGAAAAGAGAAGGTTGAGAGGAGATTTGATAGAACTGATCAAAATCACAAGCAATTTGAAGGCATTAGCAAGGGGGGAATCTACGAAGTGATGATTGAAGGTAATTGGCAAAAGGAGTTGGTAGTGGTGGAGGTGAGGAGAATTGTTTTCATGCAGCAAGTTATTGTGATCTGGAACGCACTGCCTGAAAGTGCAATAAATATATATCCAAAAGCAACTTTCAGAAAGGAATTGGATACATGCTTAAAAAGGGTATAGTTTGCAGAGATCTGGGGAAAGAGTGGGCAGAGAAACAATGGACCGAATGGCCTCTTTCCGTGTATTAAGTGTCTTATAGTCAGTTGGTGAAGGAAGAGACCAGAAATCAATTTTACTCCGTTTTTGATTTATTCACAAATTGAAACACTACAAATGTATAGTTTCCAACTCCACGACCACCACAGTGTCAAGCAGTGTCTCTTTACACTCTTTTGAGAACCCATAAAACTAATTAACAAATAAACTCATTAACAAAGTGGCACTGTAACAAAAAAACAAATCTTAAAAGGAAACTTAATTAAGTTAAAATGTTGTTTTTGGGGCTGATGATCCACTCCAGCCCCTGTGGCATCCATCGATCGTGGAGGAAGTTTCTCTTTATATGTGCTCAAGTAATCATTTAATCAATGCCCTCCACCTCAATATTCCTAACTTTAATTTATACAATTAACACACTGTAAGATCATTCTTTGATTCTGTTCTATGAGACATTAAACTGAGGCCCTGCCTGCCCTCCCCAGTGGTGGTAAAGGTTCCCGTGGTCACTGTTTCGAAGAAGGGAAGTTTTTAGGATGATGGACAGTGTGTCACACACTAAGCAAAGAAACTGGTAATGAATCGTTACCTAATCTCAGAATCTGAGGCCTTTGCCCTCCCAGACTTGGGGGGTTAAAGGGAACGAGGTGAGGGAAAAAGATATATTTATCTGAATACCTTCCTCTGTTTTATTTCATGCAAAATGGAAAATGCTTCATTCACTTTCGCAGCTTTGTCCACTCACTTGCCCCATGAGACACAGCAAGAGAGAGGGGGAGGGGGGTGGGGGGTGGAAAATCACACCGCAAAAAGTGAAAATTTATTACTGTAAAGATTTCCTGACTGATAAGCTGTCGGAAACAGGTCCTGCACTTGCCCAAATGCACAGGATGTGGCTTCCTTTGGTAGGTTTCGAATGATCAGGCAGCTTCTTCCCTCTCACACTGTGTTAGCAAAAGCCTGTGTCTCCTTCGTCAGGCACTCTCGTATAAGAGGCGAGAGAATGCTCCCTCTCTGCAGCATGATCCTGCAATTCCCTAAACCAATCTCCCTCTCTCCAGCACAAGCTCACTGCTCCCTTCATTTTGCTTTCACCATTACGTCCGTGCTCCTTTTCTACTCTTCGAGAACCTTCGCTCCAAATCCAGCACCCCAAACTTCCCCTTCCCCGCCCACCATTTTAGAGTTACAAATTCACTTTCCATGTGCTTCAAACTCATGCAACTCCTTCCCTTCACTTCTTCCTGTTTTTACGAGTCGTATCGCCCCCTCACTGCCTTAACCTTTTCTTCTGAAATGTAAATCATTGTGATTGTTTGAAATTTGGCATTTTTATCCTGATGAGTAAGAAGAAAGGGGTGACAGGCTGGGGGCTGAGAGATTGTTTCTGCTGATCAGAGGATCTAGAACACCGGAGCACAGACTTAGAATAAAGGTGTCAAGGAGATATTATCATTTTCATGATGTTATTGGAATTTATTATAGAACAATAGTGGGACCTGCGTCTATGAGTCTACGTCTGTGTGCGTGTGTGCGTGAGTGTGACTTAATTGAATTAAAGGCAGCTAGTCTGAAGGCCAGAAGGTAAGCTAGGTTTGAAATGTTAAGTAGGTGAACATAGGCGCAAAGGGAGCATTTACATTTTTAAATAAGCCAGACGACTTGAATTCAAAAGCGGGAGTGAAATATTACACCTAGCCAGGGGAAGCTAAAAAAACACCGGCCAGAATTTTCCACTTGCCGGCATATGCCCGACACACTCAAGTGTAAAACGATGTGCGATAACATCGGGCAAGTGCCCACACATCAACGCGCACTCGCACCATGTTTCAGGCAGTAGCACGCGCATGAATCAGCAGCGGTCCCGCTGACAATTAAGCAGCCTGTTAAGGCCATTAATCGACTAATTTTTTAAAAGTTTGTTCATGAGATGTAGATGTCGCTGGCTAGGCCCAGGATTTACTACCCATCCCTAGTTGCCCTTGTTCAGAGGGCATTTAAGAGTCAACCACATTGCTGTGGGTCTGGAGTCACATGAGGGCCAGACCAGGTAAGGACAGCAGATTTCCTTCCCCAAAGGACATTAGTGACCCAAATGGGTCTTTACAACAATCGACAATGGTTTTGTGGTCACCGTTAGACTTTTTAACTCCAGATTTGTTTTTATAGGTGGAATATTTCACTCCCACTTTTAAATTCAAACGAGTCTAGTTTATTTAAAAGTGTAAATGCTTCCTTTACACCTATGTTTACCTACTTAACAATTCAAATTCCACCAGCTGCCGTGGTGGGATTCAAACCCTGGTCCCCAGGTCATTGCTCTAGGTTTCTGGATTACTCGCCTAGCAACAATACCACTACTCCATCGCCTTCTCTGATTGGAATTTTTCACTGCCTGTCTAACCATTCAGAGTCAACCACAAACCAGGGCAGTGGACCCAACAAAAATGAAGGGTACAATTCTGAAGGAGCTTCCGGAGCAGTGGAACCTGGGGGTGTATGTGCAGCAATACAGGACCTGGGCTTACTAAGTAGGGGCGTGGAGTACAAAACAAGGAGGTTATGTCAAACCTGTACGAAACTCTGGTTCAGACTCATCTGGAGTCCTGTGTCCAGTTCTGGGCACAGGAATGACATGGATGCATTGGAGAGGGTGCAGAAAGAATTCACGAGAATGGTTCCAGGGATGAGGAACTTCAGTTATGAGGATAGATTGGAGAAAATGGGATTGTTCTCCTTGAGAGGAGATTTGATAAAGGTGTTTGAAATCATGAGGGGTCTGGACAGGGTAGGTAGGGAGAAACTGTTGCCATTGTTGGAAGGATCGAGTACCAGAAAGCTCAGGTTTAAGGCAAATTGGCAAAAGAACCAACAATGATGTGAGCAAAAATCCTTTTTCACACGGCGAGTGGTTAGGATCTGGAATGCACTGCCTGAGAGTGTGGGTGAGGCAAGGTCAATCACAGCATTCAAAAAGGAATTGGATCATTATCCGCAATTAAAAAAAAATATTACAGGGCTACAGGGGGAAGGCAGGGCAGTGGGACTCGGTGAGTTGCTCTTGCAAAGAGGCAACATGGACAAGATAGGGTCAATGGCCTCTTTCTGTGCTGTAACCATTCTGTGATTCTATTTATCCCACCCTGTCATTCTGCTGTTAGCTCCTCCCTGATCAGATTGTGTGTTTACCTTCCATCAGACACAACTCATTTTGAAAACGTATTTGGTAAATAATTTGAGTATTATTTCAGTCACAGAGTGCTGAATTGCTGAACAGGTCATTATTGTTAGTTAAATGTGGTTAATATAGAATCACACAGCACTGAGTCATGCAAGAGTTGAATCATCTATCATATATTTCTCCCGTGTACACTGATGATCAATAGTGGTTACCCGGTTCTTAGTACAAACATAGGAAAGCAAATAGAACCTGCATTGGTGGACCAGCCATATAAATACTGTGGCTGCAAGAACAGGTCAGAGGCTGGGAATCCTGTGGTGAGTAACTCACCTCCTGACTCCCCAAAGCTTGTCCACCATCTACCAGGCACAAGTCAGGAGTGTGATGGAATACTCCCCACTCACCTGGATGAGTGCAGCTTCCACAACACTCAAGAAACTCAACATCATCACCATCTAGAAGGACAAGGGCAGCAGATAGATGGGAGCACCACCACCAAAAGTTCCCCTCCCAGCCACTCACTATCCTGACTTGGAAATATATCACCAGTCCTTCACTGTCGCTGGGTCAAAATCCTGGAACTCCCTCCCTAACAGCACTGTGTGTGTACCTACACCACATGGACCGCAGTGGTTCAAGAAGGCAGCCCACCACCACCTTCTCAAGGGTAACTGGTTCTGGCTGAGCCAGTGACACCCACATCCCATGAACAAATAAATAAAAAAGAATCTGGCATCATGTCTATCATTTAACACACAGCTTCAGTTACCAGGGAGGCTACATAACAAGGCAGTCATATCAGGACATGTCCCAGAGGCCCCTAGAAAGAGTAGGTTAGTCCAGCTGGCACCACCAGACCTACTACTGAGCTCCAACATCTGTAAAGGTAGTACCAGCTCTTTGCTACCAGATGTTTTGATGCCACCAGATGTTTCCAGGCAAGCCCAGGTGACACAAGTCAATCAGTAGTTCATCACTGCAGTAAAACTGATGCATCCTAGAATCTATAAGGAATGTTGTTGTGAAGCAGGCAAGGCAGCTTAACATTGCTAACACTGGGAGGTGATGGCATAGTGGTATTGTGGCCAGGCTAGTAATACAGAGACCTCAGGGTAATGCTTTGGGGACCTGGGTTTGAATCCCCATGATGTTGGAATTTGAGTTCATTTTTTTTTAAATCTGAAATTGAAAGTCTAATGATGACCATGAAACCATTGTTGATTGTTGTAAAAACCCATCTGGTTCACTAATGTCCTTTAGGGAAGGGAATCTGCCACCCTTACCTGGTCTGGCCTACATGTGAGTCCAGACCTGTTGTACTGTTGACTCTTAAATGCCCTCTGAACAAGGGCAACTAGGGATGGGCACCAAATGTAGCTGAGACAGTGATGACCACATCCAATGAATGGTAATAAAAAAAACTTCTACAGACTTGAGAACAGAAAGCGACGCTGTAGGCCAGTCCCGAGAAAGGAGAGAGGTATGGGCTGGTTAAAATAACAGCATTGCATTTAAAAAGCACCTTTCATGATCTCAGGACATCCCAAAGTGCCTTACAACCAATGAAATAGTTTTAAAGTGTTGAAGTGTTGGAAACGCAGCAGCCAATTTGCCCAGAGTAAGCTCTCACCATCAGCAATGTGATAATAACCAGATAACTGTTTTCATGATATTTATTGAGGGATACATCTTGACCAGAACACCGGGGAGAGCTCCCCTGCGTCTCATCGATACAATGCCATGCGATCTTATGCACCCACCTGAGGCGAGGGTAGGTGGAGTCTCTGTAGTGTCATCCAAAATTGAGCACCTCTGACAGTGCAACACTCCTGCAGTACTGTACTGGAGTGTTAGCCTAGATTTTTGTGCTGACGTCTCTGGATGGGGCTGGAACCCATCACACTCTGATTCAGAGGTAGCAGGCCTCCTGATGGAGCCAAAATTAACATTATAATCCTATGCAATTACAAGTTAATGAGTCTGCCATTTGTTATTGGGAAGGCCCCTTCTTACAGCACAGTGTGTGGGATCCTGGTCACCAGTTTGTTGGGACTTACAGATCCGGGTTACACACTTGTTGTGCGGTGGCTGAGTTGGTACAATAGACAGAGGTGATCAGCAGACACTTCTTCGGTGGAACACGTTCTGTTTGTTTACAAAGGTACTCAGCAACTACACGTGTGTGCTTTCAACTCAAACCCTGTCTCCATACTTCTCCTCACTAACTCAGACTACTGAGTACAGAGGCAGCCCGTGATATTCCTCTATTGGTTACATAAGATCATGTGATCTTCCTTTCTAACATCCCTCTTAAAAGTATACCGCACATTACATAAAACCTTAATTACCACATCCCTCCCCCTTTACTCGGAAACACATTTTACACAAATAAGTAATTTACAAATTCAGTCTTTCTGCACGTAGAATGTCTCAGCTCTACAGCTTCAGATGCTTTGTCAGGAACATCTGTTTCTGGAGTTGTCCCAACATCAGGTTCTTCAACAGGTACCTGCAAATCTGTTTCCTCAACTCTTGCGGGTACAACAGACACATCTGCACAAGGTTGAGTTCTCTCAGCCAGAAAGATTGACTTGGTTGTGAACACTGGTGGAATCATTCCTTGGGGATTTGTTTCCTTCTTCCTTAGATGATCCACTTGCGTCTGAATAGAACATAAGAACATAACTTGGTCTTTCACCTCCACGTGGTAAATAGAGGTCCAGTCGCTGCACTTCTTTCACCTGGTAACCACTTTGGTCCTTCTCCCAAGTTCTTCACATATACTGACTCTCCCACAGTAAACCTCCTGTCATGACTATGCCAGTCATGTCTAGCTTTCTGGCTTCCCTGACTCCTTTCCACCTTCCGCCCTAAATTCAGCATTGTTAAGCTCAATCTCATCTGAGACAGCATTTCACCAATAACTCCGCAGGTGTGACATCTGTTGCTGTGTGAGGAGCAGTCCTGTAATGGAAAAGAAAGTCTGCTAGCTTGGTTGCTATAGAATCTCCAATTAATTTCTTCATGCCAGCCTTGAATGTTTGAACCGCCCTTTCAGCCAGTCCATTTGAGGTACGGTGAGGTTTTTACATGATTTATACTGTTGAGGCTGGTAAACCGCTGAAACTCAGCGCTCATAAATGCCGAGTTGACCACTTCTGGTAGTCCCTGAATGGCAAAACCTTGACGTAGCTTCTAAATTGTAGCCAAAGATGTTGGTGACTTCACCTCTTATATGTCCATCCGTTTTGAGTGAGCATCGACAATGAGCAGAAACGTTGTTCCCAAGAAAGGTCCCAGATAGTCAATGTGTGATTGTACCCATGTTCTTCCTGGCTATTCCCCAGGGTGCAACTTCTGCAATTGCTGACATTGTGCACAATTCCTCACTAATCTCTCTCTTTCTCCATCCATCCCAGGCCACCTGATAGCTGTGTGCTATGGTCTTCATTCGGGAAATTCCTGGATGTGCACTAGGTAGCTCAATCAACAATGGTTTTCGTCCTTTGGGAGGAACTATCACTCGTGCTCCCCACAACAAGGTGCCATCCTGGCTGGTTATTTCATATCTTCTGTTAAAGTACGGTTCATTTCATCAGATACAGGCTCCTTTTGACCAACCACGAAGCACTTGTTCTCATACTCTGGATGAAACTGGCTCTCGATTTGCCCAGTCTCTGACCTGCCTAGCACGTCCCAGAGATGAATCTACGAAATTCAACAACCAAACTAATTCTTGTGGAACTGGGACATCTTCATCCTTTTCTTATAAGAGCAAATGACTCAGTGCATCAGCATTTGCAATTTGATTTCCAGGCTTATGGATAAAAGTATACTCGTACGCTGCCTGGATCAGCGCCCATTGTGATATTCTTGCTGAGGCTTTGGGTGATATGGTCTTGCCCTCACAGAACAATCCTAGCAATAGCATGTGCTCTGAAACGATAGTAAAATGAGGGCCGCGTACATACTGGCACCAAAGATGATTGACAGGCCCGCTTTTTCTACCTGCGAGCATCCTTTTTCTGCTGTGTTGAACATCCTTGGGACATATCCTATAGGCCGATCCATGTCATCATCCAGAGAGCACTTCTCCCACTCCGTGGGGAGATGCGTTACATGTCAACACCTGTTCTTTCCTCTAGTCATAATTAACAAAAGGTTAGATAAGTGCAAAAATATCTTTACCTTTATGGAAGCTTCTTTGTGTGGTTTTTCCCAAGACCAATGTTGTTTATTTGTGAGTAGATAATGCTGGGGGGTAAGAACCAGCCATAATAATTGATCATTGATAGGAATGACGTGAGATATGAGGCGTTCTTTGGCGCAGGTGCCTCTCTTATGGCTTTCACTTTTTTCCTCAAACCGGGTGGACTGTAAGACCATTAGATGTAGGAGCAGGAGGCCATTCAGCCCATCGAGTCTGCTCTGCCATTCAATGAGATCATGGCTGATCTGATAATCCTCAATTCCACTTTCCTGCCTTTTCCCCATAACCCTTGATTCTCTTACTGATTAAAAATCTGTCTATCTCAGTCTTGAATATACTTAATGACCCAGCCTCTACAGCCCTCTGCGGTAAAGAATTCCACAGATTCACTACCCTCTGAGAGAAGAAATTCCTCCTCATCTCTGTCTTAAATGGGTGACCCCTTACTCTGAGATTATGCCCTCTGGTCCTAGACTCTCCCACAAGGGGAAACAACCTCTCAGCATCTGCCCTGTCAAACCCCCTAAGAATCTTATATGTTTCAATAAGGTCACCTCTCATTCTTCTAAACTCCAGTGAGTACAGGCCCAACCTACTCAACCTCTCCTCATAAGAAAATCCCTCCATACCCGGGATCAACCTAGTGAACCTTCTCTGGACTGCCTCCAATGCCAGTGTATCTTTCCTTAGATAAGGGAACCAAAACTGTTCACAGTATTCTCGGTGTGGTCTAACTAGTGCCTTGTATAGTTTTAGCAAGACTTCCCTATTTTTATACTCCATTCATTTTGAAATAAAGGCCAACATTCCATTTGCCTTCCCTATTACCTGTTGAACTTGTATGTTAGCTTTTTGGGATTCATGCACAAGGACCCCCAAATCCCTCTGTGCTGCAGCTTTCTGCAGTCTTTCTCCATTTAAATAATATTCAGCTCCTCTATTCTTCCTGCCAAAGTGCATAACCTCACATTTTCCCACATTATATTCCATTGGCCATGTTTTTGTCCACTCACTTAACCTGTCTATATCCCTCTGTAGGCTCTTTGTGTCACCCTCACCACTTGCCTTCCCACTTTCATTTGCAAACTTGGTGACAGTACATTCACTTCCCTCGCCTAAGTCATTAATATATATTGTAAATAATTGTGGCCCCAGCGCTGATCCCTGTGGCTCCACTAGTTACAGGTTGCCATGCAGAAAATGCCCTCCTTATCCCAGCTTTCTGTCTTCTATTAGTTAGCCACTCCTCTAACCATGCTAATATACTAACCCCAACACCATGGGCTCTTATCTTATTAAGTAGCCTTATGTACAGTACCTTATTGAACGCCTTTTGGAAATCCATTACATTTATTATTTCCCCTTTATCTAAGCTGCTTGTTATCTCCTCAAAGAATTCTAATAAATTTGTCAGGCATGATTTCCCCTTCATGAAGCCATGCTGACTCTGCTTGATTAGATTATGTATTTCTAAATGCTCTGCTATTACATCCTTTATAATAGACTCTAACATTTTCCCAATGACGGATGTTAAGCTAACTGGCCTATAGTTACCTGTTTTTTGTCTCCCTCCCTTTTTTGAATAAGGGTGTTACATTGGCCATTCTTCAATCCTCTGGGACTTTTCCAGGATCAAAGAATTCTTAGAAGATTACTACCAGTGCATCCACTATCTCTGTAGCTACTTCATAGTATGCAACCCATCAGGCCTAGTGGATTTATCAACCTTTAGTCCCATTAGTATCCCTGGTACTTTTTCTCTAGTGATAGTTATTGTATTTATTTCCTGCCCCACTTTTGCCCTTTGATTATTTAGTATTTTTGGAATGATATTAGTGTCTTCTACCGTGAAGACTGAAGCAAAGTATTTATTCAACTCCTCTGACACTTCCTGGTTCCCCATTATTATTTCCCCAGCCTCGTTCTCTAAGGGGCCTATGTTCACTTTGGCCTCTCTCTTTTTTATATGCTTAAAGAAGCTCTTACTGTCTGTTATTATATCACTTGCTGCTTTACCTTCAAAGTTTATTTTCTCCCTCTTTATTATTTTTTTGCTCTTTTGTTGGTTTTTAAAACTTTCCCAATCCTCTGATTTATCACTAATCTTTGCCACATTGTATGTTTTTTCCTTCAGTTTGACACCATCCTTAACTTCCTTTGTTAACCATGGTTGGTTTATCCCCTTCCTACAACCCTTCTTCCTCACTGGGATATATCTTTGTTGTGAGTCATGAACTATTTTCTTAAACATCTGCCATTGTTCATCAACCATCTTTTCTGCTAAACCCCTTTCCCAGTCCACTCCAGCTAACTCTGCCCTCATTCCTTTGTAATTACCCTTATTTAAGTTTAGCACAGTTGTTTCCAACCCAAGTTTCTCACTCTCAAATCGAATGCTAAATTCTACCATGTTATGGTCACTGTTTCCTAGGGGATCATTTACTCTGAGATCATTTAATAAACCTGCCTCATTACACATTACCAGATCCAAAATAGCCTGATCCCTGGTTGGATTCACAACATATTGTTCTAGGAAACTGTCCCTAATACACTCTATGAATTCTTGCTCGTGGCTACCTCTGCCAATTTGATTTTTCCAATCTACATGAAGATTAAAGTCACCCATGACTAATGTGCTGCCTTTTTTACACAACCTCATTATCTCCTGATTTATTCTCTGTCCTACAGTAAAGCTACTGTCAGGGGGCCTATAGACTACTCCCATCAGTGTCTTCACAGAATCACAGAATCACAGTGCATGAAGAGGCCCTTCAGCCCATCGAGTCTGCACTGACAGGTGAGAAACACCTGACCTACCTACCTAATCCCATTTAGCAGCACTTGGCCCATATCCTTGCATGTTCCCCTTGTTAATTCTTACCTCCACCCATATGGATTCTACATCTTCCGATACAAGATCATTTCTTGCTATTGTGCTTAATCCATCTCTTACTAACAAAGCTACCCCACCACCCTTTCCTTTCTGCCTGTCCTTTCAAAAAGTCACAGACCCTTGATCTCCCAGCTTTGATCTCCTTGTAACCAAGTCTCCGCAACGGCTATAAGAACATACCCATTAACCTCTGTTTGTGCCGTTAATTCATTTATTTGATTCCAAATATGAGGTGCATTTAAGTAAAGAGCCATTGATTTTGCTTTGGAGGCCCTGTGAATCTACCCACAGATAGATTACTTCCTTCGTCTGGAACATGCACTTTTCTTTTTTAAAACACACTCCAGCCTGCAAGAAACATTTTAAGATTTCTTCTAAGTTCGCCAAATGCTCCTTTTCAGTGAGACCTGTCACCAGAACATCATCTAAATAAACTACAAGCTGGGGCTGTCCCTGCAGTAAACCTTCCATCGTTCTCTGGAATACGGCGCAAGCTGAGGAGACACCGAAAGGCAAATGGGTATATTGGTACCACCCTTTGTGGGTATTAACGGTGACAAATTTCCAGGAGGCTTTCTCCAATTCTAACTGTTGATCAGCATGACTCAAATCAAACTTCATGTAGGCGGTTCCACTTGCCAGCCTGGCATTTAGATCTTCAATTTTTGGGAGTGGGGTGTCTGTCGAGTTTAGACTCTTTATTAACTGTCGATGTGTAGTCTCTCCAAATCCGAACGCTTTGGTCAGGTTTAAGAGCAGGGACTACCATTCTGTGAACTGCACAGGTTGTACAATGTGAAATTTTTCTAGTCTGTCCAGTGGGGTGTTGACCTTGTCCTGCAGTGTATAAGGTGCTGGTCTTAATTAATCAGGGTGGTTGCCTTTGGACCCACATAAACTCTTGCCCCTGCATCCTTCCAAGTTCATCCTTGAAGACTGAGGCTTATGTTTGTAACCCACTCGCTCTCAGCTGGATAATTTCACTCCATTCTAACTTCATCTCCTTTAGCCAGTTTCAACGCAGGTGACTTGGCTCCTTGCCTGCTCCCACCACCCAGGGGAGCTTTACCGATGGATTTCTGTAATGGGCAGTAACTCTGCTTACGCCTTTTTGATTTGGATGTCTTCACCCGCGTAAGTTTTCAATTTGGCAGCAGTTTCTTTCAAATTTAATTGATGTTCACCATAATTCAGATATTTGAAGGCGTGCTCACCAATCACAGTAGTGGAAGCTCCTGCAGCCGCTTCCATTCTAACAGGTCTGTCATTTACCTTCCTTTTGTATTTATTGGTTCTGTTGTTCCAACCTTCCGATTAAATAATGAATAAATATCTGAATTTGTTGCTTCAGCTTTTTTGACAGGATTTTTTCTTCTGTTTGAAGGTCTGCCTGATTCTGTCTTTGCAGTGTCTCACTATGTGTCCGTTTGGATGACTATAAAAACAGGCCATTTTTTTTAAACAGCCAATTATTGTAAGGCTGGCTGTTTCCACCTCTGTTGCGACTCTTCCTTGGACAGGATTTTCCCTTTGGCAGGCAAGGGCAGGTCCCACATGTCTGCGTGTACAATGACGCACGGTGAGGTTGGGCGAGTGTGCCGACGTCACCGCGCGCCATAGCGAATGTTTCGCTGGGTGGGGTGCGCGATGATGATGTCCGACACGCGCCCGCCATTAATTAACAGACCACTTAAGGCCCTCGAGGTGCCAATCGATGGCAATTTTTCAGCGCCCGTGCAATCTTCGGGTCGGCGCACGGACACAGCGGGCAGGTGGGTAGGACATGTTTGTATAAACATCAACCACGAGCGGGTTAACAGGGCTCAGTGGGGTCACGAGAGTGCACAGTCAAGTATTTATTTCTAAAAATTTTGAAACTTGGCTGTGTGATCTGCAGTAGCTCAAAACACATCCCAGCTGCTTTTTCTGGACTCTTAACCTTCAGGCCCACACTCCACAGTGAGGAATCGTTTCTGGGCCTGCAGGTTTCAGGAAGCCTTCCCTTAGCCTTGGGAATGGGAGCTGAACTCTCAACTGGAGGCAGCTCCTCTGAGGAGGAAGGGAAGGCTAGAAGGGGAATGGGGCCAGGAGTGCACACTTACCCTCCAGGGGAGCCACCTTTGGGAGGATAGACGCAGGCAGAAGGGGTGCAGGGCCTAGAGGTAGTCGAAGGTGGAAGGGGCTGCAGAAGATGCCACTATCCTGCTGCCAGGGTTTACAGGTGGCAAAGCAGCTACCTCAATATGTCTGAGGTGCAGTGCCTAAGGAGGTTCTGAATGTCAAGGGAAACAGTGAACTCTATCTATCAGATAATAGGGCCTGAGATCTCCGCTAACTGTGTGGGTGGACACCCCATGCCAGTGGCTCTGAAGGTCACAGCTGCCCTCAACTTCTTTGCCTCTGGCTCCTTCCAGGGCTCGGTGGGCGATCTTTGTGGAGTCTCCCAATCAGCTGCCCACACTTGTGTCAAACAGGTCACAGATGCTCTGTTAAGGCAGGCATTGACCTTCATCCACTGGGATGATGCCAGTCAGACACAGTGAGCCAGAGGCTTCGTGGCCATTGCTGGCTTCCCCCGTGTCCAGGGTGCTATAGACTGTACACATGTGGCCATCAAGGGGCCAGCAGGTGAGCCCGGTGCCTTCATCAACAGGAAGGGCTTCCACTCCATGAACGTGCAGATAGTGTGTGACCACAGGATGCTGATTCTACAAGTCTGTGTAAGGTACCCAGGCAGCTCCCACGACACCTACATCCTCAGACACTCCCAGGTGCCGGGGCTCTTTAGTGCTCCAGCCCGGCTGGATGGATGGCTGCTGGGTGACAAGGGCTATCCCCTCAGAAGGTGGCTCATGACACCTCTCCACCATCCAAGAACAGAGGCTGAGCAGCGGTACAATAGGAGCTACGGCACCACAAGGGCTGTGGGGGAGAGAACCATCGGTTTTCTCAAGATGCGTTTCCGATGCCTGGACCGCTCAGGGGGCGCACTCCAGTATCCCCCAGATCGTGTCTCGGTGATAGTGGTTGCATGCTGCGCTCTCCACAATCTTGTGCTGGAAAGGGGGGGAACGCAGTGGACGATGAAGATGTAGACGCAGTGGCTGCGGCTGCACACGATGAGTCCAGCAGTGAGTCCGAGGATGAGCACACGCAGGGAAATGCTGAGGGGGTAGACGCTGACCTGGGCATACTCCAGGGAGGCAGGGACGCCGGTGGGGGGGCTTTAATCCAACGAACCTTCAGCTAGCACACCACAGATGGACCACCAGGACAAGCCTGGGCTGTCGGCTCGATACTCGACACCTAAGTGCTAAATCTGCCAGGATAGGAACAGTAACTAAGGGCCTTGTTAATAAAGCTGAATGTCCAACAAAGCACTCATTACAGTTTTGGAAACCATCCACATGCAGAAGAAAAGAGGCAGCCTCAGCCATGGTGACACATCTGAATTTAGTGTGTCCAGCAAACCAACTTATTCCAAAAAAAAGAGAGTATTGTTACCAAACAAAACAAACCAAAAGAGCCTCATCTCGAGCCAACACAAAAGCACCAGTGAGAAACCCGTAGTGTGTCTAAGGTGCTTGTGTTTCTGTTTCCGAGTGCTGTGTCTTGGTGCTGCCCCCTCGCTGGGAGTGGTATCTGAGCCAGCCTGCTGACCCTGCTGTCCTGTTGGCCTTGGTGACCTTGGCGGCTGTCCTCTGGCCTGTGGAGCCTGTGCTGGCCCCACCTGGGAGGGAGCGGCCAGTGCCACAGCTGATACCTCCCCAGTCACCACCAGTGCCACAGCTGGAATCTCCCCAGTCACCGCCAGTGCCACAGCTGATACCTCCCCAGTCACCGTCAGTTCCACAGCTGGAATCTCCCCAGTCACCGCCAGTTCCATAGCTGATACCTCCCCAGTCACCGCCAGTGCCACAGCTGGAATCTCCCCAGTCACCGCCAGTGCCACAGCTGATACCTCCCCAGTCACCGCCAGTTCCACAACTGCAACTCCCCAGTCACCGCCAGTTCCATAGCTGATACCTCCCCAGTCACCACCAGTGCCACAGCTGGAATCTCCCCAGTCACCGCCAGTTCCACAGCTGATACCTCCCCAGTCACCGCCAGTGCCACAGCTGATACCTCCCCAGTCACCGCCAGTTCCACAGCTGGAATCTCCCCAGTCACCGCCAGTGCCACAGCTGATACCTCCCCAGTCACCGCCAGTTCCACAGCTGCAACTCCCCAGTCACCGCCAGTTCCATAGCTGATACCTCCCCAGTCACCGCCAGTGCCACAGCTGATACCTCCCCAGTCACTGCCAGTTCCACAGCTGATACCTCCCCAGTCACCGCCAGTTCCACAGCTGATACCTCCCCAGTCACCGCCAGTGCCACAGCTGATACCTCCCCAGTCACCGCCAGTTCCACAGCTGGAATCTCCCCAGTCACCGCCAGTGCCACAGCTGATACCTCCCCAGTCACCGCCAGTTCCACAGCTGGAATCTCCCCAGTCACCGCCAGTGCCACAGCTGATACCTCCCCAGTCACCGCCAGTTTCACAGCTGCAACTCCCCAGTCACCGCCAGTTCCATAGCTGATACCTCCCCAGTCACCACCAGTGCCACAGCTGGAATCTCCCCAGTCACCGCCAGTGCCACAGCTGATACCTCCCCAGTCACCGCCAGTTCCACAGCTGATACCTCCCCAGTCACCGCCAGTGCCACAGCTGATACCTCCCCAGTCACCGCCAGTGCCACAGCTGATACCTCCCCAGTCACCGCCAGTTCCACAGCTGCAACTCCCCAGTCACCGCCAGTTCCATAGCTGATACCTCCCCAGTCACCGCCAGTGCCACAGCTGATACCTCCCCAGTCACCGCCAGTTCCACAGCTGATACCTCCCCAGTCACCGCCAGTTCCATAGCTGATACCTCCCCAGTCACCGCCAGTTCCACAGCTGATACCTCCCCAGTCACCGCCAGTTCCACAGCTGCAACTCCCCAGTCACCGCCAGTTCCATAGCTGATACCTCCCCAGTCACCGCCAGTGCCACAGCTGGAATCTCCCCAGTCACCGCCAGTTCCACAGCTGATACCTCCCCAGTCACCGCCAGTTCCACAACTGATACCTCCCCAGTCATCGCCAGTTCCACAGCTGGAATCTCCCCAGTCATCGCAGCCTCACCAGATGCAACGGTCACTGGGGGAGGAGCGGAGGAGCTGCCACCCTCATCCAAAGCACCCTGAGAGGAGCCCACAGAGACACCAAGAAGCTGCTGCACCGACATGAGGTCACTTTGGAATTCCTTGCTCACCGTCGATGGATGGACAACGAGCTGGGAAGCTTGAGGCCCAGACCACCTCCCACACCGGCACTGACCAGCTGAGGTCAATGCCACTGTGAGGGCTTGCAGATCCGAGCGCAACCCCAGGAGGATTGTTCTCCTGGAGGAGCCTCTCCCCGAGAGTCGCCACTCTCTCCATGGAGGACGCATGGTGCTCGGACATGTGGCTCATTGCTTCGGTGATAGTCCATGTAGACTCCTCCACCATGGACACCAAGCCAAGTACAGCCTCATGTATCTCCCTCAGATGCTCCCGCACACCTGGCCACATTTCCTGCGCTTGCTGAGTCATGGATGACTCCAGAGGCACATCGTCAGGCACCGACTGAACATGTGCCTGGTCCCCTGCAGTCCTCCGACTGCTGGTGCCATGGGCACTCTCTGTCTCTGCCAGCTCCTCCAGCAACTCCTCACCGCCGTGCCCTGGGACACTAGCCATTGTTCGAGTTCCCACTGAGGTGCTAGTATCTGCCTGGCAGAGATGGTGTGACCCTAGTGAGACTTCAGGCCAATCGGGTGTGAAAGGGAGCCTCTGCTGCACCTCCGCCCGACCCTGCTCCGCTGACGCTGAAAGGAAGAACAAGGACATTGGATCAGTTAACGTGGAGACAATGTCAAAGGGCATCTCTGTCCCCTGGATCATTATGCGCTCATCCTTCCCTAACCAATGATCAAGCCATGTTGTAAAATTAAATCACTGAACATTCAGCAGTGCCGTGGCTGTTGGGAGGACAATGCTGACCTCACTGTTGGGCATTAATACCTGGCCGTGGCATCCCAGCCTCACCAACACCAGTGAACCTGGGTGCATGGCACCTGTCCAGATCAGGGTCTCCTGCTCGAACTGGCTAAGAATGGTGATCTGCGCCTGGCCACCACCAGTCCTCACACGCTCTGCCATGTTATGAACATTCTTCTCCTGAAAATGAGAGACGAGCATTGATCGGTGCAAATTGCACATGGACTCACTTCACGCATGGCCCACCCCAACCAGAGTGGGACCCATCAGAGCTCCAGAGCCTCCTCACCCCGCTGCTGCCAAACACTCACACAAAGATGTTGGGCCTGTTCCCCACCCCCTCACCCCCCACTTGGCCACATGCTGCCTACGTCACATTAGGCACCACACGGTATATCCTTCCATAGCAAGGAGGCACAAGCACGTGGAGCTCAGAGGGCAGCAGATGGTTCATTGCCATGCCACCCTGAAGGTCCCCTCCCACCATCTCATCACCCTGACTAGGACATGTCCTGGAGTTCTAACACAGTGCCTAGGTGCAGCTCCTGCAGGTTACCCCCACACCAGCCATGTGGGACTCCGTGTAACACATGCTGCGGGGGAAAAACACATCTCCCCACCACCCTGTCAGGGTGACCTCAGCATGGGCAATATCTGCTGGCTCACCCAGCAAAGGCCACATGCCGTTAATGATTCAATGCAGTCACTACACTCAGACTTGGGGGGGGGGGGGGCGGGGGGGCGAGCGGGGAAAGCCAACCTGCTGGGTTAAGTGCCCAATGCCAACATGGTGCTCACCCTTCCTGATAACAACAGGTCATTGAAGCACTTGGGATGCTGGATCCAGGTGCATCGCACCACATCGTGGGAACTCACCACCTCTGCCACCTCCTCCCGGGCACGTTCCACTATGTGGGTGGGGGGGAACTCCTCCTCCCATCCTGGGGGACCAGCACCTCCTACCGTGCTGCCACCTCCTCGAGGAGGGCAACAAAGCAGTCAACTGAGAAACGAGTGGCACAGTGGCCCCCCTGCCCTACCCTCCAGCCTGGTCTGTCCCCCTGTCCTACCCTCCGGCCTGGTCTGTCCTCCTCCCCTACCCTCCGGCCTGGCTGTCCCCCTCTCCTACCCTCCGGCCTGGCTGTCCCCCTCTCCTACCCTCCGGCCTGGCTGTCCCCCTCTCCTACCCTCCGGACTGGTCTATACCCCTCCCCTACCCTCCGGCCTGGCCTGTCCCACTCCCCTACCCTCCGGCATGGTCTGTCCCCCTCCCCTACCCTCTGGACTGGTCTGTCCCCCTCCCCTACCCTCTGGACTGGTCTGTCCCCCAGTCCTACCCTCCGGCCTGGTCTGTCCCCCAGTCCTACCCTGCGGCCTGGTCTGTCGCCCAGCCCTACCCTCCGGACTGGCCTGTCCCCCTCCCCTATCCTCCGGCCTGGCCTGTCCCCCTCCCCTACCCTCCGGCCTGGCCTGTCCCCCTCCCCTACCCTCCGGCCTGGCCTGTCCCCCTGCCCTACCCTCCGGCCTGGCCTGTCCCCCAGCCCTACTCTCTGGCCTGGCCTGTCCCCCAGCCCTACCCTCCGGCCTGGCCTGTCCCCCAGCCCTACCCTCCGGACTGGCCTGTCCCCCTCCCCTACCCTCCGGCCTGGCCACTGCCCTACCCTCCGGCCTGGCCTGTTCACCAGGAGCCCTCTGATGAGCTCTTCCACTTGCCATTGTGAGCACCCAGTGCTTCAGATAAACATGCGGATGGGTCAGCCGTTGGACCCCGTGGTCAGCGCACTCCCATCGCCGCCCGCTCACTCCTGCTAACCTCGGGGGGTCAGGCATTACGCTGGCGCATAAAATGGCGGCACGGACCTGACCGGGGGTGGTGATCGGGTCCCTGCCCCCTCCCGCTCCACCCCCACCCCCAGCCAAGCAGAAAATTCAGCCCCCTGTTTTTGCTGCTATGTCATTTCTTTTTACTTGTCTGCAGGTGGCGGCTGTTTCCCGCTACTCAGCAGAAAATGCACTTCTTGCATTGTCATCCCACTTGTGGCTGGGGCTTCCCACCCAATGGGACATCGGCACCATTCTGCGCTCCCTGTGTGGCTTCTGAATGCTTTACTGCACTTTCCATGGTCAGTACTATCTCTAGAACCTTCTCAAAATCCGGATTTGTTTCAGACAATAACCTCTTCTGAATGGTGTCCTCATTCACACCGCACACTAAACCATCTCTGAGCATGTCGTTTAAAGATGTACCAAACTCACAATGTCCTGTTAACTGTTTGAAACTTGCCACAGAACAAGGAACCATCTCCCCCAGGGCTCTATTTCTTGAGTTAAATTTGAACCGTTGCATCGTTACCAAGACTTCGGCTGGTAATGACCCTCTAGGAGATCCACCGAGTCATCAAAGCTTTTTGAACCTGGGGCACAGGGTGTTGTCAAACTTCAAACCAAGCTGTACCAAGCTTTACTCCCACATGTAGATAAGAGGATCGCTCGCCTCTTCTCTTCCCCCCGCAACATCATTCGCCTAGAAAAAGAATATAATAAGACCAGGGGGGTAGAATTCTCCCTCAGTCGGTGGAGGGGGGTGGTGGGGGTTGTGTGGGGGCGGGTGCAGCTGGGCATGGACCCGATCGGCACTCCCAATCCGGTCCACGCCGCCATTTTACATGGACAGGCCAATTAAGGCCCGCCCAGCGTGATGCGCACCCGGAAGTGCTGAGCGGTCCCTGTGTGGGCGGGGCGGTTCTCCGAGGTGGTAGAGCACTCTTTCACACGTGCGCAGAGCTAGCTGCCTCGGGCGAATTAGTCTTACGTTTTACCGTGTCCCTTCATGTGGAACGATCACATGAGCATTCAATTCAATAAAAAACGCTGAGAAAATTTAAAATCGTTCATGAAACCTCATCCCGCCCGTGGATAAGGTTCCATGAAAAACACAAGGCTGCCTGCGCTCTTCCCCTCACCCCCCACCCCCATCTTAAGGTTGGATGGGCAGCTCAGTTAATCATTCAGTTTAGTTCTTACCAGGCCCTTACTAGGCCTATGACGGTTCGGTGGGGCCTGCAGCTGACTCAGCTGTGCACCCGCTGAACTGAAGATCCAAACGAGGCGCGGCGATGTCTGAAGGCAGGTCCAACCTCACCCCGTGTCGTCTCGCGCCTGGACAAGCGGGCCCTGACCCGCTTGCCGAGCCGAAGATTTTGTCCGTGGCAGGGGGGAAAGGATCAACTCGTCTGAAATGCGGCATTTCTGTGCGGGGTTTCGATGGTTAAAGACGGAAACTCTACTTATAATGACAGCGGGGGGTACAGCCCGACTGCGTTTCCCTTCATGTCTTTCGTTCGCTTGTTTTATCCTCGAAGCCAGTTTTTCACATCTTCGTTTCTTCCTCGCTTTTTTTGTTGTGCTTTTTCCTCATCGTCACTTTGTTGGATCCTGGTCACCAGTTTGTTGGGACTTACAGATCCGGGTTACACGCTTGTTGTGGGGTGGCTGAGTTGGTACAATAGACAGAGGTGATCAGCAGACACTTCTTCGGTGGAACACGTTCTGTTTGTTTACAAAGGTACTCAGCAACTACTTTCCATGGTCAGTACTATCTCTAGAACCTTCTCAAAATCCTGATTTGTTTCAGACAATAACCTCTTCTGAATGGTGTCCTCATTCACACCGCACACTAAACCATCTCTGAGCATGTCGTTTAAAGATGTACCAAACTCGCAATGTCCTGTTAACTGTTTGAAACTTGCCACAGAACAAGGAACCATCTCCCCCAGGGCTCTATTTCTTGAGTTAAATTTGAACCGTTGCATCGTTACCAGGGCTTCGGCTGGTAATGACCCTCTAGGAGATCCACCGACAGCAACTACACTTGTGTGCTTTCAACTCAAACCGTGTCTCCATGCTTCTCCTCACTAACTCAGACTACTGACTACAGAGGCAGCCCGTGATATTCCTCTACTGGTTACATAAGATCATGTGATCTTCCTTTCTAACATCCCTCTTCAAAGTATACCGCACATTACATAAAACCATAATTACCGCACAGTGGTTATGTTACTGGACCAGTGAGCCAAGGGCCTGACCTAATAGGGTCATAGGCCGGAATCGTCCGGCGCCATTGGCGTTAGGCATCATGGTGGACATGAGCGGACGATATGGCAAGACGGCCAAAAGTCTTTTTATCACCGCCCTGAAGCCAGTTTGCGATCATCCATTCCGCCCGTTAATAACGGGCCACGTCTCCCTCCACCTCACGTCAGGAACCTAATGACAACACTTTAGCGCCTTATTATATCAGCCCCGCTCGCCAGAATCATCCCCCTGACGGCATAAGCGATGTGTACCCGGCCAGCTGAACCTCGAGGGGAACTCGGAGGTGAGTGCACACTACCTCGCGCAGCACTCGCCAGTATCGCCTGTGGGACATTGAGGAGGAGGCTCCGCACATTCTGGTGTGGGGGGTGGGGGTGGGGGGTGTGGGGGTGGGGGGGGTGGGGGGTTGGGGTGGGGGGTGTGGGGGTGGGGGTGGGGGGTTGGGGTGGGGGTGGGGGGTTGGGGGGAGGGGAGTGCGGAGGGGGGCGTGTCATATGCAAGTCGCTTTCCCCCGGCTGGATTTCAGTGCGGTGCTGGGGGTAAGGGCTCCTGTGTGGGGGTGAGGCCGGGGAGGGGGAAGGCAGCACAGACTGAGGGAAGTACACAAGCACCTGCCGGGACGGGGGGGGGGGGGGGGGGAGGGTGGGGGGGGGGTGGGTGAGGGGGCAGTTCGGGGGGGGGGGGTGGTGGGGGGGGTGGGGGGGGGAGGCGGTGAGGGAAGCGGCCACACGTTTGGAAAACCTAGTTAAAAGTGAGCATTCTCCCTCAGCAGCAGCTCCATTGAAAGGCCTGGGGTCAGAGCCTCTGAAGCTTTTCTGTCCACTCGAGCAACGTAAAAACGTGAAAGAGCCACCAAACACTCCGGAACTTTCACCCCCTCGGGCTCAGACTGCGAATTAACGTGTGTTTTAGGGAGCAGCAGAACAATTGGCCGACTGGACACGTTGTAGAATCCCCCTGGTGAAAGCTGGTCACGGAGCAGTCACTGGCGGAGACGCTCAGAGCTCCTTGCAATGTCTTTATTAATGTTTGGACCGGTGCCCATCATGGTCCAAGCTAACAGGGCAGCCTTGCAGTGTGGGTTAGGAGAATGTCTGTGTCTGAGCTGAGGGCACAGCCTGCAGTCCAATGGGCAAAGCTGCTGCCAATCGGTCAGGTGGAGTGGGGCGGAGGTGGGCGGGGTTTCAGACAGCCAATGAGCACACGGCACACTGGCCATCCAAGTGGTGACCAGCACTCTCCAGGATGCATGAAGGGGCTTTGAGACTTGACCAAGAGAGGTCCTTAGGACACTTATTCTAACCCACGTGTCTCTCTCTGATCCTGCAGGAGGAGGACATCAGGATCATGGAGCTTGGTGATTTAGCAGGATGCCTCATGGTTTACAGGGAGCAGAGAAGAAGAGAGTGACCGAGGCTCCTGACTCAGCAAAGGGAGGAGCACCTCCCTCAAGGTGAAGGGGTGACAGGGCCTGCTGCACACACAGCTGAAGATCCACAGCGAGCCCTCACTCATAGTCTCCTCGCTAGGCCCAGAGTCTACAGATGGTGCCTGTCATTCCTGCAGATGGCCGAGAACCAGTGTCTCTGAAGACAGCGCATGTCTAGGGAACTGGTTAGTCACATCTGCCAGCTGCTGCAGGATTTGGCCCCAAGGGGACATGGAGGGCATCCACTGCCAGTGGCTGTGAGAATGACAGCGGTGCTCAATTCCTATGCCAGTAGCTCCTTCCTGGGCTCCACAGGCAACCTGTGCAGGATCTCCCAAGCCTCCGCCCACATGATTGCTGCTCTTCATGTTGGAATGCTGACATCCTGGTAATGGCCATCTAACCAATTTTAAAGTAGATGTGGTGCCAGCACAACAGTCCTGTCAGGCAACGAGCTATGGCTCCAAGGCTTTTGGATTCAAGCAACAGACACACCACTTTATGGAGCAGGGGGTGGGGGGGCGGGGGGAAGGGTTGTCCAACTCCCAATTTCCGGAATGATCCTGGAAGCACTAAGTTATGGAGCAAACAGATCTCCGAGCTGGTGTGCATCATCCACAACCAGCCTTGCCCCCAGAGGTGCCTGTGTAGCTCTAGACTTCCTGCAGGCAGCAGAGGATATCAAGATGATCAGAGTCAGTAGCCAGCCAGAACAGCAGGGCCCTGAGTGCTCAAACAGACTCTGATTTCACCCTCGATCTCTCTTCCCTCTGTGTGGAACAAGTGCGTTCATTATCATTCCCGGACCCGGGAAGTCCCCAGTGGTCAGATCACCCCATTACCACGTCACCTCGAGTGGAAGTGGCACCAGGGAACGATTAGCAGTCTGAGAAGCCTCTATCTCCAACTGCGATGATGGTATTGCCGGTCAACACAGCAACCCCTGTGCACGCATTGTAACTTCCAGCCAGCACGCCACAACCACAAGGGACACTGGAACCGGCTAACAGTCTATCACCATTGACAAGAAAAAGCAGAGGTGAGCGTACCACTAAACCTTCTCGCCGTGGAACACTCTTCCTCAGCTTCAGAGGACATCTGTATGGCCCACATGGAGAAGGAAAGGGAAAAAATAGCGCCAACGAGACAAATACCATCTTTATCAACCCCACAGGAAACAATCAAGAGTAAGAGCAGCCGTGGATCACTGCAACAGCCAAACTGACCAGGTGTGGGTCAACATAAAGCAATAGAAGAAAAGAAGGAAAGCAGATCCAAATGCCAGTCCAAACTTCACGCCAACAGCAAGAGCCAGAACCGACAGATCCTCACGGAATCATACCTTACAGATAATGTCCCAGACACCACCATCACCATCCCTGGGTATGTCCTGTCCCACCAGCAGGACAGGCCCAGCAGAGGTAGCGGCACAGTGGTATACAGTCGGGAGGGAGGGAGACTTCAATGTCCATCACCAAGAGTGACTCGGTAGCACCACTACCGACTGAGCTGGCTGAGTCCTAAATGAAATAGCTGCTGGATTGGGTCTGCGGCAGGTGGTGAGGGAACCAACAAGAGGGAGAACACAATTGACTTCATCCTTACCAACCTGCCTGTCACAGTTGCACCTGTCGATGACAGTATCGGTAGGAGTGACCACCACACAGTCCTTGTGGAGACAAAGTCCCACCCTTACATTGAGGATACCCTCCATCATGTTGTGTGGCACTACCACTGTGCTAAATGGGATAGATTTCAGACAGATCTAGCAACTCAAGACTGGGCATCCATGAGGTGCTGTGGGCCATCAGCAGCAGCAGAATTGTACTCGAACACAATCTGTAACCTCATGGCCCAGCATATCCCCCACTCTACCATTACCATCAAGCCAGGGGATCAACACTGGTTCAATGAAGAGAGCAGGAGGACATGCCAGGAGCAGCTCCAGGCATACCTAAAAATGAGGTGTCAACCTGGTGAAGCTATAACACAGGACTACCTGTGTGTCAAACAGCATAAGCAGCAAGTGATAGACAGAGCTAAGCGATCCCACAACCAATGGATCAGATCTAAGCTCTGTAGTCCTGCTACATCCAGTCATGAATGGTGGCGGACAATTAAACAACTCACTGGAGGAGGAGGCTCCACAAATATCCCCATCCTCAATGATGGGAGAGCCCAGCACATCAGTGCAAAAGATAAGGCTGAAGCATTTGCTACAATCTTCAGCCAGAAGTGCTGAGTGGATGATCCATCTCAGCCTCCTCCGGAGGTTCCCAGCATCACAGATGCCAGTCTTCAGCCAATTTGATTGACTCCGTGTGATATCAAGAAACGACTGAAGGCACTGAATACTGCAAAGGCGCTGGGCCCTGACAATATTCCGGCAAAGTACTGAAGACTTGTGCTCCAGAACTTGCCGCACCCCTAGCTAAGCTGTTCCAGTACAGCTACAGCACTGGCATCTACCCGGCTATGTGGAAAATTGCCCAGGTATGTCCTGTACACAAAAAGCAGGACAAACCCAACCCGCTCACTTACTCAGTCTACTCTCGATCATCAGTAAAGTAATAGAAGGGGTCATCAACAGTGCTATCAAGCAGCATTTGCTTAGCAATACCCTGCTCACTGATGGTCAATTTGAGTTCCGCCAGGGCTACTCAGCTCCTGACCTCATTACAGCCTTGGTTCAAACATGGACAAAAGAGCTGACCTCAAGGCAGCATTTGACCGAGTGTGGCACAAAGGAGCCCCAGAAAAACTGGAGTCAATGGGAATCAGGGGGAAAACTCTCCACTGGTTGGAGTCATACCTAGCACAAAGGAAGATGATTGTGGTTGTTGGAGGTCAGTCATCTCAGCTCCAGGACATCACTGCAGGAGTTCCTCAGGGTAGTGTCCTAGGCCCAACCATCTTCAGCTACTTCATCAATGACCTTCCTTCCATCATAAGGTCAGAAGTAGGGATGTTCGCTGATGATTGCACAATGTTCAGCACCATTCGTGACTCCTCAGATATTGAAGCAGCCCATGTCCAAATGCAGCAAGATCTGGACAATATCCAGGCTTGGGCTGACAAGTGGTAAGTAACATTCACACCACACAAGTGTCAGGCAATGACCATCTCCAAAAGAGAGAATCCAACCATCACCCCTTGATGTTCAATGGCATTACCATCACTGATTCCCCAAATATCAACCTCCTGGGGGTTACCATTGACCAGAAACTGAACGGGACTAGCCATATAAATACTGTGGCTACAAGATCAGGTCAGAGGCTGGGAATCGTGCAACAAGTAACTCACCTCCTGACTCCCCAAAGCCTGTACACCATCTACAAGGTACAAGTCAGGAGTGTGATGGAATATACCCCACTTGCCTGGATGAGTGCAGCTCCCACAACACTCAAGAAGCTTGACACCATCCAGGACAAAGCAGCCGCTTGATTGGCACCACATCCATAAACATTCACTCCCTCCACCACCGACACACAGTAGTAGCAGTGTGTAACATTACAAGGTGCACTGCAGAAACTCACCAAGGCTCCTTGGACAGCACCTTCCAAACACATGACCACTACCATCTAGAAGGACAAGGGCAGCAGATAGATGGGAACACCAACACCTGGAAGTTCCCCTCCAAGTCACTCACCATCCTGACTTGGAAATATATCACCGTTCCTTCACTGTCACTGGGTCAAAATCCTGGAACTCCCTCCCTAACAGTGCTGTGGGTGTACCTACACCACATGGACTGCAGCGGTTCAAGAAGGCAGCTCACCACCACCTTCTCAAGGGCAATTAGGGATGGGGAATAAATGCTGGCCCAGCCAACGACACCCACATCCTGTGAATGAATAAAAAAATACACAGCTGCCAGTCATCTGATTGGCTGACAGCTCTCTAAGGTGAGACTTCCTCCCTGGACAGGGGCAGAAGTTTTGCCCTTCGACAATTAAGACTGAACATTAAATGCCTGCAGGGTAACCGGTATCAGCTTGGATGTGTTCAGGTGGTGAAGACTGCCATCCGGAAAATCCATCCCAAATGTTTCGGATCCGTGAATGTTCAGCAATGGCTCAGCGCTGCTTCCTCTGCAGAGATACAGAAGGTAGGGATGAGGGTGATGTAAATTTAGACCCAGGATAAATAGTTCCAGAATGCGAGTAATATTTCTAAAACCTGACATGAATATTTGGAAGAACTTCATTATTTTAACATTTTTGGGAAGGTTCATCCAGTTTTAGGTTGCCTTGCTGTAAAGTTCCTTCCCTGCCTGTTTAACAATGTTGTTACTTTCCTTGAAATAGAGTGACTCTAACTTCACCACCAGTCATTCACATAGTCTTCCCGTGCAATCTCACCTCAATGCTGGGGTTTCCCTAATAGCTGGTGTGTGTAAGCACAGCCCAGTCCAGCTCTGAGTCAAGGGGAAAGGATACGGACCAGAAACATTAACTCTGGTTCACTCCCCACAGATGCTGCCAGACTGCTGAAGGGTCATGAGGACTCGAAACGTCAACTGAGCTCTTCTCCCCCGATGCTGCCAGACCTGCTGAGTTTTTCCAGGTATTTCTGTTTCTGTTTTTGTTTTGGATTTCCAGTATCCACAGTTTTTTGCTTTTATCTCTGAATACATTCCAGCATATTCTCAACTGATTCACTAATGTCCTCTAGAGAAGAAATCTGTCGTCCCCACTCGGTCTGGTCTATATATGGCCCTGGGCCCATATGATTCTTAAATGCCTCCTGGAACGGTCTGATCAGTCACTTAGTTGTCTCAATGAGGAAAAGCAATAAATAAAAACAAAAAAACTCTGGAAATATTCAGCAGGTCAGGAGCATCTGTGGAGAGAGAAACAGAGTTAACATTTCAGCTCTGTGACCTTTCGTCAGAACTGGGAAACATTTGAGATGTAATAGATTTTGAGCAAGGGGCGGGTGGGACAAGGACAGAGGAAGGCCTGTGATAGTGTGGAAGACAGGGCAGACTGAATAACAGAAAAGACCTTTGGCCCGGTAAGGCTAATTCTTCTCAATTCAACGATGGAGCACCAACAATCCTCTGGGGTAGAGACTTCCAAAGATTCACAACCCTCTGAGTGAAGTAAATTCTCCTCATCTCAGTCCTAAATGATCAGCCCCTTATCCTGAGATTGTGGCCCTGGGTTTTAGATTCTCCAACCAGTGGAAACAATCTCTCAGCGTCCACCCTGTCAAACCCCTTCAGGGTGGTGAATGTTTCAATTTGATCATTTCACATGGACAAATGTGGGTTAATTAAGGAAAGACAGCATGGATGTCTTAAGGGAAAATCATGTTTAACTAACTTGCTGGAGTTCTTTTGAGGAGGTGACAGAGAGGGTTAATGAGGGTAAAGCTGTTGGTGTGGTGTACATAGACTTTCAAAAGGCACTCCACACAACAGGCTTGTGAGAAAAGTTATAGCTCACAGAATAAAAGGGACAGTAACAACTTGATAACAAAATTGGTTGAATGACAGGAAACAGTAAACAGTAATCATTAATGGATGTATTTCAGGCTGCAGGAATGTTTGTAGTAGAGTTCCAGGGGTCAGTATTGAGACCCTTGCCTTTCCTGATATATGTTAATGACCTAGACCTCAGTGTACAGGGCACAATTTCAAAGTTTGCAGATGACACAAAACCTGGAAGCATTGTGAACTGTGAGGAGGGTAGTGATAGACTTCAAAAGGACAGACAAGTTGGTGGAATGGGCAGACAGGTGGCAGATGAAGTTTAATGTGGAGAAAAGATTCACAAGAATGGTTAAAGGGATGAGATAGACTGGAGAAGATGGAAACAAAGAAAACTGCGGATGCTGGAAATCCAAAACAAAAACAGAATTACCTGGAAAAACTCAGCAGGTCTGGCAGCATCGGCGGAGAAGAAAAGAGTTGACGTTTCGAGTCCTCATGACCCTTCGACAGAACTCAAGTTCTGTCGAAGGGTCATGAGGACTCGAAACGTCAACTCTTTTCTTCTCCGCCGATGCTGCCAGACCTGCTGAGTTTTTCCAGGTAATTCTGTTTTTGTTTTGGAGAAGATGGGTCTGTTTTGCTTCGAGAAGAGAAGGCTGAGAAGAGATGTGGGAGAATAAAATACATCTACAGGATAACAAAGGATTAAGTGGTTAAACCATAGTGGAATACTATAACGAAGTCTCCTTGCACCAGAGGCAGATAAACCTGCGCTCTCAGCTATTGTGAAGGAAGAAAAACAAGTGTCATAAACAAACTACCAAGAGTCCTTGAAACAAAGTTAGGATGTCTGTTATCAGCACATGAGACAGGGCCTAGTCATGTTATCTGTTGTCTGTCACCAGATAGGCTGCTCAAGGTTTTTGCGTAATTATAAACTAAGACTGAACAATTGTATACATGCCAAAGATAAAATTTCAATGTTATTAATTCCGCAGGCTTTTACTATAACCATGTGTTACTCTGATGCTTCCTCCGAGTTCCGGCTGGCTCCGCTGTATGCTGCTGGGCTCTCCGTGATATCACGGTTCAGTAAAGGCTTCCGAGACAAACCTCCTGGGTCTGAGTGTTCACTCCGTTTTCCGTGACTGAGATTTGATAGAGGTGTTCAAAATCAGGAGGGGGCTGAACGGAGTAGATAGGGAGCTGTTTCCACTCATTAAAGGATCAAGAATGATGGGCACAGATTTAACGTGGTAATAGAAGCGATGGCAACATGAGGAAAAACTTTTCCATGCAGCAAGAGTGTGGTGATGACAGGTTCAATTGAAGCATTCAAAAGGGAATTAGATTGTGATTTGGAAAGGAAGAATGTGCAGGGTTACGGGGAGCAGGTAGGAGAATGGCACTAAGGGAAATTGATACTTTGGAGAGCCAGGAGAGACACATTGAGCCAAATGGCCTCCTTCTGCGGTGTACCAATTCTGTGATTTCTGCTTCTTCTAAACACCAGAAAAGATAGACTCAATGTACTCAGCATCTCACCATAGGAACCCACTCATCCCAGGGAGCAATCTGATGAACCAGGTTATCTACACCGCCTCCAATGCTAGTATATCCTTTCTTAAAAATGTTCCTTCTGTCAGGTCTCTTTCCTCGCGAACTCGGTTTCATGCCTGTCTACTGGTGATTGAGTTGTTAAACAAGGAACTGCAGACGCAGAGACCAATATAAGATGAAGCTCATGCTGTTTATTAACATAAGTCACAGAGCACTAACACAACGTGTGCTTCTCCAACCAGACCCTATTCTAAACTACTGATTAACATTGTAGCCCACGCTACACAGCAACTGGGTAATACAATCACGTGGTCAATCTGATCACATTCTCTTAAAGGTGTATTGCACTTCAGATTACCACAAATATGGAGACCAAAACTGCACACAGCACTCCAGGTGTGGTCTCAACAACACCCTGAGCAACTGTAACAAGACTTCTCTATTCCTGTACTCTAGTCCCCTTGCAATAAAGGCCGACATGTCATTTGCTTTCCTCACTACTTGCTATACCTGTATGTCAACTTTCTGTGTTTCTGAACATAGGAGCAGGAGAAGGCCATTCAGCCCATCAAGCCTGCTCCACCATTCAATACGATCATGGTTGATTACCCACTTCAATGCCTTTCCCCCACACTATCCCCATATCCTTTTACATTATTGGCATTTAGAAATCTGTCAATCTCTACCTTAAAGATGCTCAATGACTGAAATTCCACGGCTCTCTGAGATAGAGAATTCCAAAGATTCACAACCCACTTAGTGAAAAACTTCTCCTCATCTCAGTCCTAAGTGACTTCCCCCTTATTTTGAAATTGTGTCCCCTGGTTCTAGACTCTCCAACCAGGGGAAACGTCTTACCTGCATCTACCCTGTCTATCCCTTTAAGTATTTTGTGGGTTTCAATGAGATCACCTCTCATCCTTCAAAACTCTAGAGAATACAGACCTAGTTTCCCAATCTCTCTTCATAAGACCGTCCCACTATCCCTGGAACAAGTCTGGTGAACATTCATTGCGCTCCCTCTACGGCAATAATATCCTTCCTAAGGTAAGGGGACCAAAACTCCAGGTGAACTGTAACCAACTTCTACACAATTGAAGCAAGATGTCACTGCTCCTGTACTCAAATCCTCTTGTGATAAAGGCTAACATTCCATTAGCTTCCTAGTTACCTGCACTGACATTTACCAGTTTCTCACCCTTTAAAAAATATTCTGCTTTTCTATTCTTATGACCAAAGCGAATAACTTCACACTTGCCCGCGTTATAGTCCATCTGACAGCTTGTTGCTCCCTCACTTAGCCTGTCTGTATCTCTTTGCAGCCTCTCTCTCTCTGTGTCCTTTCCACGGTTTACATTCCCGCCTAGCTTTGGAATTGTCAGCAAAATTAGACCTGGATTTTCAGGCCTCACCATGGTGGGATCCACCGCCGGGGAATGTAACCACCCAGCCCAAAGCCCATTGACCTTCAGTGGGACAGGATTAACCCGGTGGTGGACGGAGCCTGAAAATCCCACCCTTAGATACATTAGTCTGGATCTCTGCGACAATTGGTTAATATAAAACCCCTAAAGTAGCTGAGGGCCCAGCACTGCGACTGGCGACACTCCACGCATCACAGCCTGTCAACATTAAAATGCCCCATTGATTCCCACTCTCTGCTTCCCGTCCATTGGCCAATCCTATGGGCAGAGTATGAAGCAGCAAAGGTTTGCCTGAAGTCAGTGTGGGTGATGATCAGGCCAGGAGATCCACAACACACCCAGGCTCCATGAGCAAAGCTTAGGCCTCCTCTGATGCAGATACAGCCTCAACCCCATCCCCTCATGCCCTGCGGATTGATGATAAATTCCATGTGGTACCTCCAGCAGCTCCATCTTACCTGGTGCCACCAGATCAGGTGAGAGGTCAGCGGCAGGATTTAAGAGAAGCCTGGGAATTACAGTATCCCTTCCCTCATTTCTGCTTTTTAACATAGGAACAGGGGATGGCCATTTAGATCATTGAGCCTGAATGATTGATGTGTAGAATCAGAGTTATTCACTGCAAATTCATTGAGGAGAAACCTGGAGGAGCTCGAGTGTTGTTCCTCCCAGCCGGGGTAAGGGAGCTAGGGTTCAGCTGCAATAAGAAGCTTGACATGGTCTAGGACAAAGCAGCCGCTTGATTGGCACCACATCCACAAACATTCACTCCCTCCACCACTGATACACAGTAGAAGCAGTGTGTCTCATCTACAAGATGCACTGCAGGAATTCACCAAGGCTCCTTAGACAGCACCTTCCAAACCCATTACCACTACCATCCAGAAGGACAAGGGCAGCAGATAGATGGGAACAACACCACCTGGAAGTTCCCCTCCAAGTCATTCACCATCCTGACTTGGAAATATATCCCCGTTCCTTCACTGTCGCTGGGTCAAAATCCTGGAACTCCCTCCCTAACAGCACTGTGGGTGTACCTACACCACATGGACTGCAGCGGTTCAAGAAGGCAGCTCATCACCACCTTCTCAAGGGCAATTAAGGATGGACAATAAACACTGGCCCTTTTTAAAATTGGTTCAAAGTCCCTTTACAGCCCTATCATTTCAGTTTGGACTTTGGCCCCAGCCCCGGCTCAGGTGCTGACCACCCCCAGTGCCTCAGTGCAGATCTCACGGTGCCCAGGCTGGCAGCAATGAGCTGAATCACCCGTATGCTGCTTTCAGATGTTCTGACTGAGAGGCCACTTTCAGGCATTTGGTTATCTTCTTCAGGACAGTAGCCAGCAAGTACTCAATGTACAATGGAAGACTAGGTGTAGCTCATCGATTGCCCAACTCGCCAGGGGAACATCTCCAGCTTAAAGAGCCAATATCCCATCGCTGACCCAACAGCATGAGTCCCTACCTTCAAACCCTCTCGAAGCCAGTGGTGATCACTGGGCAGAACCTGCAAAGGCCATGAGTGATGTGACTACCAGCTCCATAAATGGAAGGTGAGGGAGGAGGTGAACTGTGATCATGGCATGAATCCCAGACCATGGAGCACATCACATCAACCTGCCCACTGTCAAGACGATATAATAATATTATTGGAAATTATTGTAAAATAGAGTTCTAGTGGGGGTCTATGTCTACATATGTGCTTTAATTGGATTAAAGCCAGCTAGTCTGGGTGCTTTGATGGATAGTAGTTTTGAGATGTTCATTGCATAAGCGTAAGGAGGGTTGAAGGTAAAGTGTAAGTTTGCATTTGTTAAGAGAAACCATTCAAGACTCTGGGTGAAATCTTACACCTAGCTAGAAGACACCAAGCAGTGTGTTTATTTTTTTTCAGTTTACTAATAAAATTGGTGGGATGAAAGAATGTTATTGCTAGAAGAGGTAATGTTAAAAGTCTAGTGATACAATGGAAAATTTACATTCAAAGAGAAAGATAAAGGAGAAAGGTTCCATAAACAAGATCCCATAGGCAAGATCCCACACACAATACTATCCCACACACACATAATCACACACACAAGATCCAATACACAAGAAGATCCTACACACAGCAAGGTCCCACACACAGCAAGATTTCACACACAACTAGATCCCACACACAGCAAGATTTCACACACAACTAGATCCCACACATAGCAAGATCCCACACACAGCAAGATCCCACACACAGCAAGATCCCACACACAGCAAGATCCCACACACAGCCAGATCACATACACAGTAATATCCCACACACAGCAAGATCCCACACACAGCCAGGTAGCATACATAGTAAGATCCCACACACAGCAAGATCCCACACACAGCAAGATCCCACACACAGCAACATCCCACACACAGCAACATCCCACACACAGCCAGGTAGCATACATAGTAAGATCCCACACACAGCAAGATCCCACACACAGCAAGATCCCACACACAGCCAGGTCGCATACATAGTAAGATCCCACACTCAGCAAGATCCCACACACAGCAAGATCCCACACACAGCCAGATCACATACACAGTAAGATCCCACACACAGCAAGATCCCACACACAGCCAGATCACATACACAGTAAGATCCCACACACAGCAAGATCCCACACACAGCAAGATCCCACACACAGCAAGATCCCACACACAGCAAGATCCCACACACAGCCAGATCGCATACACAGTTAGATCCCACAAACTAAGCTTTGTGCCTCTGCGTTAGGGTTCGTATTTTTCTGGAAGTCCCGTCCCAAATCCCTCCAATCCATTTCCCTTATACCCTTCCTGAAGCTTTATTAAGGTGAGAATAGTATTTACCCACAAATGCAGATCTTTCTCTTTAGGGTAAGGATTATATTTCAGTGCACACTTCCCTTTCTATTATTTTGTATTAAATCTTGGGAGGTAGGCATTGCCGGCAAGGCTGGTATTTATTACCCGTACACAAATACCCAATGTTTGTTCGGCCGCTTCAGAGGGCAGTTAAAGGGTAACCATGCTGGTTCAGACTGGAGTTACGTACAAGCCCAGACTGGGTAAGAAGTGAAGATTTCCTTCCTGGACGATATTGGTGAAACATTTGGGACTTTACAACAATCCCAGTCCCGTCACAGTCACCGTGACTGGCACCAGCTCTCATCATCAGGTGTTTTTTTTTAAATGAAATTCAGATTCTCAAGCCCGTGTGGTGGGATTTGAACACAGATTTTATCTGGACCGGTGGTCATGCCTTGAGCTCCCTAGCCACCCTCCCCCCACCCAACCCCCCACCCACCCCAGCTCTGGAATTCCCTCTCTAAACCTCTCCGCCTCTCTCTCTCCTTTTAGACGCTCCTGAAAATGTATCTGCTTAACCCAAGCTTTTAGGCAGCTGCCCTGACATCTCCTTACCTGGCTCAGTGCCTAATTTTGCTTTTTAATGCTGTTGTGAAGAGCCTTTGGATTTATTCCATTATGTTTATTACATTAAAGGTACTATATATATATATATATATATATATAGTCGTTGTTGAAGGATTGCCAGACTAGGCAAGTGAAGCCAGTTTGCTTTAAGTTTTTGCCAGGTTTAGGTGACCAGGTTTTGCAGGTCTCCCATCAGGCTAGCTGTGGTCAGAGCTCAGCTTGGAACCTCTGATCAAATGAACTGATCCTAGAAAACTGGATATAGAAACCTTACTGTCCCACAGGCTAGTGTGGACCAGCCAGTCACCTGCACTCACATCTATCCCCTCCTGCAGGATTGAGGGTGTCAATGTTGATACGCTTGGCTAAACCTAGTTTTGTAACAGAAAGCAGGTGGTTGCTTTACGTGATGGTGTCTTAGCATCAGCAATGGTCCCACTAGGTAATTATATCATCAACACACACACGCGTTCAAAGGTTTGAGAGGGTAAACTCCCCAAAGCCTGTCCACCGTCTACAAAGCACAAGTCAGGAGTGAGATGGGGTACACTCCAGCAGTGTGTACCATCTACAAGATGCACTGCAGGAAGTCACCAAGGCTCCTTAGACAGCACCTTCCAAACCCATGACCATTACCATCTAGAAGGACAAGGGCAGCAGATAGATGGGAACACCACCACCTGGAAGTTCCCCTCCAAGTCACTCACCATCCTGATGTGGAAATATATCACCGTTCCTTCACTGTCACTGGGTCAAAATCCTGGAACTCCCTCCCTAACAGCACTGTGGGTGTACCTACACCACAGGAACTGCAGCGGTTCAAGAAGGCAGCTCCCCACCACCTTCTCAAGGGCAATTAAGGATGGACAATAAACACTGGCCCTTTTTAAATTTGGTTCAAAGTCCCTTTACAGCCCTATCATTTCTGTTTGGACTTTGGCCCCAGCCCCGGCTCAGGTGCTGACCACCCCCAGTGCCTCAGTGCAGATCTCACGGTGCCCAGGCTGGCAGCAATGAGCTGAATCACCCGTATGCTGCTTTCAGATGTTCTGACTGAGAGGCCACTTTCAGGCACTTGGTTATCTTCTTCAGGACAGTAGCCAGCAAGTACTCAATGTACAATGGAAGACTAGGTGTAGCTCATTGATTGCCCAACTCGCCAGGGGAACATCCCCAGCTTAAAGAGCCAATATCCCATCGCTGACCCAACAGCATGAGTCCCTACCTTCAAACCCTCTCGAAGCCAGTGGTGATCACTGGGCAGAACCTGCAAAGGCCATGAGTGATGTGACTACCAGCTCCATAAATGGAAGGTGAGGGAGGAGGTGAACTGTGATCATGGCATGAATCCCAGACCATGGAGCACATCACATCAACCTGCCCACTGTCAAGACGATATAATAATATTATTGGAAATTATTGTAAAATAGAGTTCTAGTGGGGGTCTATGTCTACATATGTGTTTTAATTGGATTTAAGCCAGCTAGTCTGGGTGCTTTGATGGATAGTAGTTTTGAGATGTTAATTACATAAGCGTAAGGAGGGTTGAAGGTAAAGTGTAAGTTTGCATTTGTTAAGAGAAACCATTCAAGACTCTGGGTGAAATCTTACACATAGCTAGAAGACACCAAGCAGTGTGTTTATTTTTTTTCAGTTTACTAATAAAATTGGTGGGATGAAAGAATGTTATTGCTAGAAGAGGTAATGTTAAAAGTCTAGTGATACAATGGAAAATTTACATTCAAAGAGAAAGATAAAGGAGAAAGGTTCCATAAACAAGATCCCATAGGCAAGATCCCACACACAATACTATCCCACACACACATAATCACACACACAAGATCCAATACACAAGAAGATCCTACACACAGCAAGGTCCCACACACAGCAAGATATCGCACACAAGATGCGACACACAGCAAGATCCCACACACAGCAAGATTTCACACACAGCTAGATCCCACACACAGCAAGATTTCACACACAACTAGATCCCACACATAGCAAGATCCCACACACAGCAAGATCCCACACATAGCAAGATCCCACACACAGCCAGATCACATACACAGTAAGATCCCACACACAGCAAGATCCCACACACAGCCAGGTAGCATACATAGTAAGATCCCACACACAGCAAGATCCCACACACAGCAAGATCCCACACACAGCCAGGTCGCATACATAGTAAGATCCCACACTCAGCAAGATCCCACACACAGCAAGATCCCACACATAGCCAGATCACATACACAGTAAGATCCCACACACAGCAAGATCCCACACACAGCCAGATCACATACACAGTAAGATCCCACACACAGCAAGATCCCACACACAGCAAGATCCCACACACAGCAAGATCCCACACACAGCAAGATCCCACACACAGCCAGATCACATACACAGTTAGATCCCACAAACTAAGCTTTGTGCCTCTGCGTTAGGGTTCGTATTTTTCTGGAAGTCCCGTCCCAAATCCCTCCAATCCATTTTCCTTATACCCTTCCTGAAGCTTTATTAAGGTGAGAATAGTATTTACCCACAAATGCAGATCTTTCTCTTTAGGGTAAGGATTATATTTCAGTGCACACTTCCCTTTCTATTATTTTGTATTAAATCTTGGGAGGTAGGCATTGCCGGCAAGGCTGGTATTTATTACCCGTACACAAATACCCAATGTTTGTTCGGCCGCTTCAGAGGGCAGTTAAAGGGTAACCATGCTGGTTCAGACTGGAGTTACGGACAAGCCCAGACTGGGTAAGAAGTGAAGATTTCCTTCCTGGACGATATTGGTGAAACATTTGGGACTTTACAACAATCCCAGTCCCGTCACAGTCACCGTGACTGGCACCAGCTCTCATCATCAGGTGTTTTTTTTTAAATGAAATTCAGATTCTCAAGCCCGTGTGGTGGGATTTGAACACAGATTTTATCTGGACCGGTGGTCATGCCTTGAGCTCCCTAGCCACCCGCCCCCCCACCCACCCCAGCTCTGGAATTCCCTCTCTAAACCTCTCCGCCTCTCTCTCTCCTTTTAGACGCTCCTGAAAATGTATCTGCTTAACCCAAGCTTTTAGGCAGCTGCCCTGACATCTCCTTACCTGGCTCAGTGCCTAATTTTGCTTTTTAATGCTGTTGTGAAGAGCCTTTGGATTTATTCCATTATGTTTATTACATTAAAGGTACTATATATATATATATATATATATATATAGTCGTTGTTGAAGGATTGCCAGACTAGGCAAGTGAAGCCAGTTTGCTTTAAGTTTTTGCCAGGTTTAGGTGACCAGGTTTTGCAGGTCTCCCATCAGGCTAGCTGTGGTCAGAGCTCAGCTTGGAACCTCTGATCAAATGAACTGATCCTAGAAAACTGGATATAGAAACCTTACTGTCCCACAGGCTAGTGTGGACCAGCCAGTCACCTGCACTCACATCTATCCCCTCCTGCAGGATTGAGGGTGTCAATGTTGATACGCTTGGCTATACCTAGTTTTGTAACAGAAAGCAGGTGGTTGCTTTACGTGATGGTGTCTTAGCATCAGCAATGGTCCCACTAGGTAATTATATCATCAACACACACGCGCGTTCAAAGGTTTGAGAGGGTAAACTCCCCAAAGCCTGTCCACCGTCTACAAAGCACAAGTCAGGAGTGAGATGGGGTACACTCCAGCAGTGTGTACCATCTACAAGATGCACTGCAGGAATTCACCAAGGCTCCTTAGACAGCACCTTCCAAACCCATGACCACTACCATCTAGAAGGACAAGGGCAGCAGATAGATGGGAACACCACCACCTGGAAGTTCCCCTCCAAGCCACTTACCATCCTGATGTGGAAATATATCACCGTTCCTTCACTGTCACTGGGTCAACATCCTGGAACTCCCTCCCTAACAGCACTGTGGGCGTACCTACACCACATGGACTGCAGTGGTTCAAGAAGGCAGCTCACCACCACCTTCTCAAGGGGCAACTAGGGATGGGCAATAAATGCTGGCCCAGCCAGCGATGCCCACATCCCATGAATGAATAAAAATAAAGCTGCTCCCACGGGAAAAGGAGACCAAAATTAGGTGCCATAAATATAAACGAGTAATCAATAAAGCAATCTGGAATTCAGGAAAAATGTATTTACCCAGAGAGTGTTTCAAAAGTGGGACTCATGAGGAGTGGTTGCGGTGAGTAATATTGATGCATTTATGGAGGAATTAGATAAATACATAAGGCAGAAATCAATAGAAGGATAAGATAAGAGGGTGAGACAAGAGAGGTGGGACGATGTTTGTGTAAGGCATTAAGACTGATATCGACCAGTTAGGCTGAACCTGGTGTTTTATTTATTTATTCACAGGATTTGAGCTTCACTGGCTGGGCCCAGTGAATTTATTGCCCATCCCTAGTTGCCCTTGAGAAGATGGTGGTGAGCTGCCTTCTTGAACCGCTGCAGTCCCTGTGGTGTAGGTACATCCACAGTGCTGTTAGGGAGGGAGTTCCAGGATTTTGACCCAGCGACAGTGAAGGAACGGCGATATATTTCCAAGTCAGAAATATAAACAGAAAATGCTGGAAAAGCTCAGCAGGTCGGGTAGCATCTGTGCAGAGAGAAACAGAGTTAACGTTAACTCTGGCCAGAATTTTCCATCCCTGTTGGTATCGGGTATCATGGTGGGCCTGAGCGGACCGCATGGTGAGAACACTAGAAAAATTGGTTTTAAGCTGTTGTGAAACCAGTTTGCATTCCTCTGCTCTGCCCGTGATTGGAGGGCTGCATTTCCCACCGTCCAATGTCAGGAACGTCAAGGTAATACATCTGCATATCATTATAAATCCCGCTCTCTGGAATCATCCCCTGTGCTGGATCATCTGGGCACACTGGTGTGATTTCACCTCTACATGTTTACAACTGAACATAAGTGACGTGCGCCTGGCGAGCTGCACTTCACTCGGGACTTCGAGGTTTGTTTGCCTACCTTGCTTCAGGCAGCACTCACAGTCACCAGCTCCAGGCTTCACAGGCATCACTTTTAGGAGGCCTCACAAGCAGGTTTCTACATACCAGACCAGCCACAAGGCAGGGGTGGCTTTTCAATGGCTGCAGGGCTAGGACTTGCTTGGGGAAGGGGGGAGAAGTGGCCACAGGCAAAGGAAGAGGCTGCAGGCTGAGGGCTGTACTGGGGAAGGAGGGTATCCCAGGGAGAGTGGGGGACACGTGTTGATCTGTGTAAGTGACCTCAAGATGGTGAGGGCTGAGGAGGCAGCCTCCAGAGGAGATGAGGCCAGATGGAGATGTGAGGGTGTGTGTGAGAGAGTGAGTGGTGATGTCCCTTGAGCTGGCAGTGAGTGAGATGCCAGTGAGTGTGTGATGGGCTTGTGAGGGTGTGAGTTTAGAGGGATGGGATGGCTGCCTTACCCTGGCCACACAGATGAGATTATTCAGCTGTTTTCGCAATAGATGTCAATCTCTTGTGCGCAGCATTGGCACTGACCAGCACTGCTGAGGCCTAAGGCCAGATCGGTGAGACTGATGGGCCTCCTGTGGCCAGAGCAGGGTAGAGGACATCACAGCGGCCCTCCACAGTGTCCGGAAGGCCACCCAGGGATGTGTCACCGAACCAGGGGGCTGCACTCTTCCTGGCTTTAGGGGCCGTGTCTTCACCGGAGCAGCCCTGGGCTGCAGGCATTGAGAAGCGTGCCCACAGCTGCTGGTTAAATATGGTGCCCTGCGTGAGGAAGCGGCGAGGTAACAGTGTGATGGGCAAATTGGAGGCCACCTGCCAGCGAGACGGCATGTTTCCTGTGGCTGCATCATTAATGAGGCAATTGATTGGCACCAAAGATGGGAAAAGCCGCCATTGTGGCCAGTGAGTAAAGCATCCTTTTTCCTACCCGCTACCAGGCTTAGTGCAAATCTGGGACAATTCTGCCCTGGTTCCCTCTGCACAGAGACTGCCAGACCTGCTGAGTTTGCCCAGCCTTTTCTGTTTTTATTTCAGATTTCCAGTACCCACTGTCAGGATGGTGAGTGGCTTGGACGGGAACTTCCAGGCAGTGGTGTTCCCGTATATCTGCTGCCCTTGTCCTTCTAGATGGTAGTGGTTGTGGGTTTGGAAGGTGCTGTCTAAGGAGCCTTGGTAAATTCCTGCAGTGCATCTTATAGTTGGTACACGCTGCTGCTACTGTGCGTCGGTGGTGGAGGGAGTGAATGTTGAAGGTGGTGGATGAGGTGCTGATCAAGTGGGCTGCTTTGTCCTGGATGATGTTGAGCCTCCTGACTGTTGTTGGAGCTGCACTCATCTAATCCTGTGCAGAACAGCCCATTTCTATGCTGTACATTCAGTGTGATTTGATTGGACATACTTACCGGGACACACTCACACCTGGCCTGATGTTTTGACCAGGCTAGAGATGTTGTCCAGCGCGATGTTGGTGCCCTGTCTCTGAGTAGTGATCATTCCTGCTAAGGATCTAACTGGGCACTGTGGCCTTGCCTTCTCTGACACCATGGCACAGGCCATTACTTATCAAGTGAACTTTAGTGGGTTCAGGCATTGGGAGGGTCCGTCTGCTACTCCCCTCCATTCAATCTAGCCTGCAGCCACACCAGCTTTTAATCTGTAACCTGGAGCCTAATTAACCTTCAGTGTAAGCCACTGGACCATTAAACATTAATCAATTTAAAAACTACCGTTTCCCTCAAATTCCTTCAATAGAGGTGGCGTGTTCCACTAGCAGCAAGACTAGTACAGTTCAGCATTCAATTGCCCAACGTAGTAGTGGTGTTAATGAGCTGTGCCTGCCTTCTAAAGTAAGCAGGGGTGGGGAAACTAGTGGTGCTGAGTTACAGCACACTGTTACCCTATCACTGATGGCCTACTGCACCAAGTTTCACAACTCAAAGGTTATGAACACATTCATTGTTTAAAACAAAAGGTGATTAGCGCAGGATGTATTGGTGAATGAATCATATCCATGGGTTCATCTCCTCTCTCACTGTGGTCACACACGCGTGAAATGCAAGTCTCCTCGCAATTTCTCTATATCATTCTTTCACAGGATCTTCAAGCTGAGGTTAGGGACCGGGGTGCATTGCTTGAGGAGTGTGGTGGAGATAGACTCAATCGTGGATTTCAAAAGAGGTCTTGGAAATTATCTGAAGTGAAAAAGCTTTCAGGGCTCGAGCAGGGGAGTGGGACTAGGTGAGTGGCACATAGAGAGAGCCAGCACGGATATGAAGGTCCAAATGGCCTCCTTCTGAGGTCTATGAGGAGATCTTTGTCTCTCAATATTCCCCTTCCTCCTACAATCCACAGGTTTTTTAAGCCTCATGTCCCTGCTGGAGTTTCCTTCACTCTGTCTTAATTTCTGCTGCTTTCACACGCCATCATGAGGAGGGTAGCTGTGGACCTCGTGACGCTGCTCTGAGGTGGAGAAGATGGTGCTGTAGTGATAATGTCACTGACTAAATCCAGAGGCCCAGGCTAACACTCTGCGAACATAGGTTCAAATCCCACCATGGCAGCTGGTGGAACTTAAATTCAATTAATGAGACAAAAATCTGGCATTGAAAGCCAGTCTCAGTAATGGTGACCGTGAAACTATGATCAATTGTTGTAAAAACCCATTTGGTTCAGAGGTGACTTGAGATTCATAACAACGCAGTTGACTGTGACATGGTTTAATAAGCTGCTCAGTTCAAGGGAAATTAGGGATGGGCATCCAGCAATGCCCAGATCTGATGGTCCCTCCAATAGAGGAAGTAGCTTGTCTCTCCATTTCACCTTCTAGGCTACCCTGCTCCCATCTCATTGAGCGGCTGGATTACTGAGAGGAGGAAGTAATGTGTCAGTGGGGCAGAGACTTGGTGAGATCCTATCTCGAGGCTACATTCAGCTGTGTGCTCTAAACCTCAGAGAAGATATATCAGCCTGGGAGAGGGGGGGCGTGAAGTGTGGTTCACCAGAATGACACCAGGGCTTAAAGGGTTAAATTCGGAGGCCAAGTTGCCTAGGCCAGGCTTACATTCTCTTCAGTATAGGGGTTTAACAGATTTCGAATTAGGAAGGGATTCGATGGGGTCGATTGGGACAAGCTGTTGTCTCTGGTGGGGGGAACCCCAGAACAAGGGGGCAGAACCTTCAGTTGAGAGTTAGGCCATTGAGGAGGGAACCCAGGAAACACTTTTTCACACAAATGGGAAATTTAGAGCTTTCTCCCACAAAATGTCTGTGGATGCTGGAGGGGGTGGGGGGATTGGGGGTAGGGGGATTGGGGGTAGGGGGATTGGGGGTGGGGGGATTGGGGATGAGGGGGGGAGGGGGCAGTGTCAAATGAAGCATTCAGAACTGAGACTGATAGACTCTCATTGGCTGAGGGTGTTAAGGGATATGGAGGAAAGGCACATAACAGATATGAGGGGCTGAATGGCCTCCTCCTGTTCCTGAGTAACAGGTTGGAGGGGCTGAATGGCCTCCCCCTGTTCCTGTGGAGCAGGTTTGAAGGGCTGAATGGCTCTTTCCCTATTCCTATGTCCCTGTCTTGGCTGAAACCTCCATTGATTCTGACCCATTCAGATCCTTCACTAGCTCTTCTGGTTGCTGCAGTGTGTGCACGCAATAGGCAGAGAGGGGAGGTGGGACTAGAGACCTATAGGGCGGAGTCGTCCCAGATTTATACTAAGTGTGGTAGCGGGCTCCCGCCGGCCACAATGCCAGGTTTTCACTCCGGAACATCCCAAACCCACCTCATTAATCTACCCCCGCTCTGGCTCAGGAGGGGCAGCAGCATCACCAATCCAGTTTGGGAGTGGGTGGCAGAGGTGATCAGCACCAACGCCCTGCTAATGAGGACAGCCACCCAGTGCCGCAAGAGGACAAATGATCTCCTCTGTTCCGCCAGGGTAAATCACACACTCACACACTCAACTCACACACTCACTAACCCAGCACACACCCACAGGGCCCTCACTCACTGCCAGTTGAAGGGACATCACCATTCACTCTCTCACACTCACTGTCATTGTCCTCATCCTGTCCATGGGATAACTCACCACCCACACAGGCCGGGCACACTTATCATCTGGCCTGACAGGCATCCTGATACACTCTCTCCATCTCTATCCATGCAGGACAAGCTGGCACAACACAAGATGGAGAGGTCACAGACCGGTGAGGAATGCCTGAAATCAAGGTCCTCACTGACTTTGAAACCAGAACCATCCAGCTGGCCGGCGATGACCGGGACCGGTCCTGTGCTGACGGTGTGGTCAGTGCTGCTCTACCAAGTGAGAGTCCAGCAGCGCAACATCCATCAGACAGCCGTGCTGTGAGTGATGTGCCCTCTTTCACAAGCCACTCCATGCACTCATTATCTCCCCTTGCTTCCCAGGCACATCTGGGAAACAGCCGACAGAATCCATGACCCAGGTCCACCAGTCAGGCCCTGAAGACACCTCTGAAGAGGGATCTGAAGACACCCTCCCTGAAGTCCCGTCACAGCCTCACCCACACGTCCCACCAGCACAGAGACACACACCTCGGTGGGACCTAGCTTTAGAATAGCCTCGGGATCACAATCTGGTGAGCACATCGCACCGTCTGATTCACAGCAGGCGGAGGCAAGGACTTTTCTGGCATTCAGAGGACTCAGAAATCTGCTGACCGAGTCAGATGAGGAGACTCTGGACTTGGTCATGTCTCAGTTCCTGGAGCTGCAAAGACAAGCTCGGGAACATCAGGAAGGGATGTTCACTGCACTCCTCAGATTGCAAGGCACGATGGAGGAGTCCGTCCGCCTTCAGGCTGAGGTGATAGCGCCGGCATTGCCAACGCACTGAGGTCAACACTGGTAGGATGGAGACCTTGGTCCAGGACGTCGCTCCTGCACTGTTGTACGGGCTGAACTCCATCGCTGATGCCATGGTTAGCCTCCAACAGTGTGTATGCGAGAGGTGTCTCATTCCAGCTAACTCTTCTGCTCACAGAGTCAGCCAGGGGCCCTCGGGCACCCATAGGAAGGAGGGTCAGCAGGTGCACACCCCAGGGCCCATCCACCCAGGTGACTCTGGGAGTGACCGGCCCATCTGAATCCCCTCTTCCTGTGACCTCAGCAGCTCCAGCTCCACTGCCACAGCAGGACCCCCAAAGCAGGCCGGGGGCTTCCACGTCTCGGCCCTCCAGAGGACGCCCACCGAAGGCATCACAGACAGGGCGTCCCAGTCAGCAGGCTGCCTCCACCTCTGCTGTGGATGTCTGGGGATCACCAAGATGTAGCGGCAGGGTTAGGGAGGTGAAGAAGATGTAGTTTCACAGCCTGGGTACGGGAGTTAATCACTTGTACATAATGTTCGCTATTGTCAATAAACCCCCAACAATGTCCCCCTGCCTGTGGCTCCTTGTTCTGATGAGCAGTGTTCCTGTCACTCAGATGTGAAACCTTCCTACACAAGATAAAGGCAGGTGTCTCAGTCCAGGGCCTCTTCCCCGTGTCTGTGCAGCCTTCAGACCACAGTGACGGTCCAGCCTCACACTCCCTGGACACATTACTGATGTCTGCACCTCGATGGTGCTGGTCATTGCTGCCAGAATGTAGTGGGCAGGTGTCACAGAGTTCCCTTATTCTCTCTGTGAGCTCTCAGCACCTTTAAGGTGGGGCTGGCCCCCATCTCATCAGCATCTGTGACCAGTGATGCTGTGTACCAGCTCCTGAAGGGCTCAGGTGCTGAGGGCTGACAAAGGATATTGAGCATTTAAAGTCTCATGGCTGCGTCTCTATGATATGACCCTGATCACAGAGCACAAGTGAGCTGCCCTCGGACAGACAGGAGTCAGGCATTCTCAGAGGCTGTGTGAAGATCTATAGAGTGTCCTCACTGAATGTCATCTTCATCCTCCTGGAATCGAGTGACTATTAGGGCCTCCACTGTGTCTCCATGACAGGAGCCTGAGCACTGAGAGTACGTGCATGATGTGAGGATCTATGGGGCCTCCTCACTGTGTGTCATCATCATCCTCCACAAAACTAGCAGCTATGAGGGCCTCCCGAGCACGCCTGCCTCGTCTGGCCAGTGCCAGGGCCTCTGTGTTGTCATCATCACCTCCGAGGATCTCCTCACTCTCATCCCCATCCCCGTCCTCCTCATCGGAGGAGACCTCCAGCTCCTCCATCTCCCCCTCAGCCAGCTCCTCTCCCTGTTGCAGCGCCAGGTTGTAAAGGGTGCAGCAGACGATGATGATGTGTGACACCCTCTGTGGACTGTATTACAGAGCTCCACCAGGCCGGTCCAGGCACCGGAACCTCATCTTCAGCATCCGGATGGTCTGTCCCACCAAGCTGTGAGCTGCTGCATGAGCCTCATTATCCCGTCTCTCTGCTGCAGTCTGAGGCCCCCACACGGGTGTCATCAGCCACGGCCTCTGTGGGTGGCCCTTGTCCCCGAGGAGCCCACCCTGCAGCCTCTGTGGACCCTGGAAGACTCCAGGGATCTGAGACTGACTGAGAATGTAGGAGTCGTGGACACTCCCTGGGAACCGTGCCCAGACCTGCAGGATGTGTTTGTGGTGCTCACACACCAACTGCACATTCAGCCTATGGAAGCCCTTGTGGTTGATGTAGCCGACCGTGTGTTGCCACGGAGATCGGAGAGCCACATGAGTGCAGTCGATGGCCCCCTGCACCTGTGGGAAACCCGAGATCTGGGTGTTAGGGGGAGCACAGTAAGAGTCTGTTGAAGGAAAATTATTTAGAAACCCAGCCAGCCAGTGCCATCATTAACGGGGGGTGGGGAAAGCCAGGGTCCCAGGACAGCTGCTTACAGTGGACGAGGCCCGGAAGCTGTTTTAGGCCCTGTCCAGTCAGGCATAGGGAGCCCCGGCCCCCTGGACACCCCGGGCCGGAGACCCAGGGATGTTTGTTGACACTGTCAGGGGGCCGGCAGCGCAGAATGTTAATACATACCGGCGCGTCCATTTTGATTATGGACCTGGACCTGCCAGCTACGTGTGTGACAATAATGCTGACAGGTGAAACAAAGTGAGACCACTCCCTTGGAGATAGGGGGGGAGGGGGTTGATAGTCCCTATTCAGATTTGAGTGAACAAGCTAATGAAGGAAGCACTATGGGATTGGATATCCTGTAAAGATTCAGAGCAGTAACCAGCCCACAGGACGGTAAGATTATTATGCAAGGTCCACTTAAGCAGAACCGAACGCCAATTCTCCTCTAAGCAACGTGGCTGCAGCGTCAGAGTTAGACCCAGGTCAATGGAGGCAACATGAACAATAGGCAAGTGGTTGGAGTCTGGGCACGACACAAGCATGATTGCGGTAGGGTTAACATGACCCCCATACATATCCTGGGGCTGGAACACCCTCCAAGGAAACAATATCCCCATTTAATCAGAGGCACAGGATGCAGTGTGGGACATCGTAGAGAGCTTAGAGCAGGATGGGATAGTGAAGGGGGCCCAGTCCACCACCAACTCCCCCATTTGGCTTGTTCAGAAACCGGACGGGTCACATCGACTGACAATTGCCCACCCAGCATTAAATGAAGCGACACCGAGGGAACACCCAATAGAAGCGAGTCCTGACACCATATTCATCATCTTGGGACCAGGCCACACAGCTTTGTCAGTCCTGGGTGTTGCAAATGGGTTTTGGGCTCTACCGTTGGATGAGGAATCCCAGGATAAATTTGATTTCACAACAGGTCACCGACAGTACACCCGGACCCACCTGCCACAGGGTTTCCACAATAATCCGGCTATTCTCCACCGGGTAATGTGTGATGCATTGAGCTGGGCAGACCTGGAGAAGGACAGTGTCCTCATCCAATATGTGGACGATCTTTCAATTGCTTCAAAAACAGCTAAAGGACACATAAGGGGCGCTGTTACATATCTTGGAGTTATTAGAAACTGTCGGATTTAAAGTAAGTGTAAAGTTGGGAAAGCGGGAGGTGCAGTACTTGGGTTACATGATATCACAGGGGAAACGACAGCCGGAAGGAGGCTATAGGTGTGCAAGGGGTTAGGCAAACCTTGGGACTGTTGGACCTTTGAGGAGGATCTCGCAAAGCTTGTTGCACCCACACAGGAATCGATCAGAAGGGGGAGAGCATCGCGGGATTGTACAGAATGGGATGCGGAATGAGGAGTAGCCTATAGCGCACTGAAGCAGGTGCTCACCCAAGCACCAGCCCTGGGCTGCCCTGCCTGGGTAACATGTTTCACCTGTATACCCATGATGAGGCACAATGCCATGCTGACCCAGGAGCACGGGGATCGGGTGAGACCCGTGGGGTACTTTTCAATGGAACAGCCACATGTGGCAGCAGCAATTGTGCATCTTGGGCTGTGAAAGCCTGCGAACCTATAGTAATAACTGGGGACCTGGTACTGCACACAAGTCATATTATAGTAGAATTACTCAACAGGGGAAAACTCTCGGATAGTAGACGGGCGGCTTGGGAAGGTACGTTATCCCTGTAGGGTAAATCAGCTGTAATAGTTCACGATTTAGGAACTATCCCAGCAGGGAGGGTGTTACTGTTAGAGGGGGAGGAACATGTTCTGGAACTCGAATGTAATTGCTCTCAGGAGATAGATGAGAATGAGAAAGCACTGAGGCAAGACGCAGACCTATCCCTGTTTGTAGATGGGTCCTGTAGGTATGGGGATGGGTTCTGTAGGTATGGGGATGGGACCTGTAGGTATGGGGATGGGTCCTGTAGGTATGGGGATGGGTCCTGTATGTATGGGGATGGGTCCTGTAGGTATGGGGATGGGTCCTGTAGGTATGGAGATGGGTTCTGTAGGTATGGGGATGGGTCCTGTAGATGGGTCCTGTAGATATGGGGATGAGTCCTGTAGGTATGGGGATGAGTCCTGTAGGTATGGGGATAAGTCCTGTAGGTATGGGGATGGGTCCTGTAGGTATTGGGATGGGTCCTGTAGGTATGGGGACGGGTCCTGTAGATGGGTCCTGTAGGTATGGGGATGGGTCCTGTAGGTATGGGGATGGGTCCTGTAGGTATTGGGATGGGTCCTGTAGGTATGGGGACGGGTCCTGTAGATGGGTCCTGTAGGTATGGGGATGGGTCCTGTAGGTATGGGGACGGGTCCTGTAGATGGGTCCTGTAGGTATGGGGATGGGTTATGTATGTATTGGGATGGGTCCTGTAGGTATGGGGATCGGTCCTGTAGGTATGGGGATGGGTCCTGTAGGTATGGGGATGGGTCCTGTATGTATTGGGATGGGTCCTGTAGGTATGGGAATGGGTCCTGTAGGTATGGGGATGAGTCCTGTAGGTATGGGGATGGGTCCTGTAGGTAGGGGGATGGGTCCTGTATGTATTGGGATGAGTCCTGGAGATATGGGGATGAGTCCTGGAGGTATGGGGATGGGTTCTGTAGGTATGGGGATGAGTCCTGTAGGTATGGGGATGGGTCCTGTAGGTATGGGGATGGGTCCTGGAGGTATGGGGATGGGTTCTGTAGGTATGGGGATGGGTCCTGTAGGTATGGGGATGGGTCCTTTAGGTATGGGGATGGGTTCTGTAGGTATGGGAATGGGTCCTGTAGGTATGGGGATGAGTCCTGTAGATGGGTCCTGTAGGTATGGGGATGGGTTCTTTAGGTATGGGGATGGGTCCTGTAGATGGGTCCTGTAGGTGTGGGGATGGGTCCTGTAGATATGGGGATGGGTCCTATAGATGGGTCCTGTAGGTATAGGGATGAGTCCTGTAGGTATGGGGATGGGTCCTGTAGGTATGGGGATGGGTCCTATAGATGGGTCCTGTAGGTATGGGGATGGGTCCTGTAGGTATGGGGATGGGTCCTGTAGGTATGGGGATGGATCCTGTAGGTATGGGGATGAGTCCTGTAGATGGGTCCTGTAGGTATGGGGATGGGTCCTGTAGGTATGGGGATGGGTCCTGTAGGTATGGGGATGGATCCTGTAGGTATGGGGATGAGTCCTGTAGATGGGTCCTGTAGGTATGGGGATGGGTCCTGTAGGTATGGGGATGGGTCCTGTAGGTATGGGGATGGGTCCTGTAGTTATGGTGATGGGTCCTGTATGTATGGGGATGAATCCTGTAGGTATGGGGATGGATCCTGTAGGTATGGGGATGGGTCCTGTAGGTATGGGAATGGGTCCTGTAGGTATGGGGATGGGTCCTGTAGTTATGGTGATGGGTCCTGTAGGTATGGGGATGGGTCCTGTAGGTATGGGGATGGGTCCTGTAGATGGGTCCTGTAGGTATGGGGATGAGTCCTGTAGGTATGGGGATGAGTCCTGTAGGTATGGGGATGGGTCCTGTAGTTATGGTGATGGGTCCTGTAGGTATGGAGATGGGTTCTGTAGGTATGGGGATGGGTCCTGTAGATGGGTCCTGTAGGTATGGGGATGAGTCCTGTAGGTATGGGGATGAGTCCTGTAGGTATGGGGATGAGTCCTGTAGGTATGGGGATGGGTCCTGTAGGTATTGGGATGGGTCCTGTAGATGGGTCCTGTAGGTATGGGGATGAGTCCTGTAGGTATGGGGATGAGTCCTGTAGGTATGGGGATGAGTCCTGTAGGTATGGGGATGGGTCCTGTAGGTATTGGGATGGGTCCTGTAGGTATGGGGACGGGTCCTGTAGATGGGTCCTGTAGGTATGGGGATGGGTCCTGTAGGTATGGGGATGGGTCCTGTAGGTATTGGGATGGGTCGTGTAGGTATGGGGACGGGTCCTGTAGATGGGTCCTGTAGGTATGGGGATGGGTCCTGTAGGTATGGGGACGGGTCCTGTAGATGGGTCTTGTAGGTATGGGGATGGGTCCTGTAGGTATGGGGACGGGTCCTGTAGGTATGGTGATGGGTCCTGTAGGTAAGGGGACGGGTCCTGTAGATGGGTCCTGTAGGTATGGGGATGGGTCCTGTAGGTATGGGGATGGGTCCTGTAGGTATGGGGACGGGTCCTGTAGATGGGTCCTGTAGGTATGGGTCCTGTATGTATTGGGATGGGTCCTGTAGGTATGGGGATCGGTCCTGTAGGTATGGGGATGGGTCCTGTAGGTATGGGGATGTGTCCTGTATGTATTGGGATGGGTCCTGTAGGTATGGGGATGGGTCCTGTAGGTATGGGGATGAGTCCTGTAGGTATGGGATGGGTCCTGTAGGTATGGGGATGGGTCCTGTATGTATTAGGATGAGTCCTGGAGGTATGGGGATGAGTCCTGGAGGTATGGGGATGGGTTCTGTAGGTATGGGGATGAGTCCTGTAGGTATGGGGATGGGTCCAGTAGGTATGGGATTGGGTCCTGGAGGTATGGGGTTGGGTTCTGTAGGTATGGGGATGGGTCCTGTAGGTATGGCGATGGGTCCTGTAGGTATGGGGATGGGTTCTGTAGGTATGGGGATGAGTCCTGTTATTATGGGGATGGGTCCTGTAGGTATGGGGATGGGTCCTGTAGGTATGGGGATGGGTCCTGTAGTTATGGGGATGGGTCCTGTAGGTATGGGGATGAGTTCTGTAGATGGGTCCTGTAGGTATGGTGATGGGTTCTTTAGGTATGGGGATGGGTCCTGTAGGTATGGGGATGAGCCCTGTAGGTATGGGGATGGGTCCTGTAGGTATGGGGATGGGTCCTGTAGGTATGGGGATGGGTCCTGTAGGTATGGAGATGGGTCCTGAAGGTATGGGGATGGGTCCTGTAGGTATGGGAATGGGTCCTGTAGGTATGGGGATGGGTCCTGTAGGTATGGGGATGGGTCCTGTAGATGGGTCCTGTAGGTATGGGGATGGGTCCTGTAGATATGGGGATGGGTCCTATAGATGGGTCCTGTAGGTATGGGGATGAGTCCTGTAGGTATGGGGATGGGTCCTGTAGGTATGGGGATGGGTCCTATAGATGGGTCCTGTAGGTATGGGGATGGGTCCTGTAGGTATGGGGATGGGTCCTGTAGGTATGGGGATGGGTCCTGTAGTTATGGTGATGGGTCCTGTAGGTATGGGGATGGGTCCTGTAGGTATGGGGATGGGTCCTGTAGTTATGGTGATGGGTCCTGTATGTATGGGGATGGGTCCTGTAGGTATGGGGATGGGTCCTGTAGGTATGGGGATGAGTCCTGTAGGTATGGGGATGGGTCCTGTAGGTATGGGGATGGGTCCTGTAGGTATGGGGATGGGTCCTGTAGGTATGGGGATGATTCCTGTAGGTATGGGGATGAGTCCTGTAGGTATGGGGATGGGTCCTGTAGGTATGGGGATGAGTCCTGTAGGTATGGGGATGGGTCCTGTAGGTATGGGGATGGGTCCTGTAGGTATGGGGATGGGTTCTGTAGGTATGGGGTTGGGATCCCACATGCTGGGTGGGCGGTGGTGGATGGAGAAAGACTGTTCTTGGGCAGGGGAAAATTGACAGATAACTTATCAGCTCAAGGCGCAGAGTTAGTGCCACTGAAAGAAGCTCTGCAAAAAGCAGGGGGCAAAAGGGCTAATATTTATACAGACAGCAGGTACACCTTTGGGGTGGCACATGATTATATGGTTGCCTGGAGCCGCAGGGAGGAGGTCAAGTGCAGCACAAAGCGCTAGTCAGAGACCTGGTAGAGACCACAAACCTGCCACTAGAGGCAACAGTAATAAAAGTCAAAGCCCATCAGGCGATAGCAGACCTCATTGACCAACACCTGGACAAAGCGGCTGAAGAGGCTGCACTCACCGGCCTGGAGTATCCAGTGGCCGTAACAGCGACTGGGTTAGAGCATGTGAACATAATGGATTTGCACCAAGATACTAAGAAAGAGGAGAAAGGACAGGGGGAGGAGCAGGGTGCAATTGAAGGCTTGGATGGAGTCTGGTAAAAGGAAGGGAGGGGAGTAGCGCCCCAGTGTATCCAACAGAGTCTTATGAGGATATACCGCAGGATCACTCACCATGGGTACACTCACCATGGGTACACTCACCATGGAAACACTCACCATGGGAACACTCACCATGGAAACATTCACCATGGAAACACACACCATGTGTACACTCACCATGGGCACACTCACCATGGAAACTCACCATGGAAACACTCACCATGGCTACACTCACCATGGAAACACTCACCATGGAAACACACACCATGGAAACACACACCATGGGAACACACACCATGGAAACACTCACCATGGAAGGGAAGCTGTGTTCGGATGGGCAGATGGTGGTGGTGACGAGGGGCAATGGGAAGAGATGTAGCCAAATATTGCCAGCAGTGTTTAATATGTGCACAACCTAATCCGGATAGGCCCATCAAAATTCGCATGTCACACCAACCTAGGCCAAGGGGTCCCTGGGAACAGATACGAACAGACTTCATGGGACCCCTCCCACCGAGCCGAGGGACATACTACTGCCTGGTTATCCATCAATTCACTAGCTGGGTAGGGGCTTTTCCCACATGGGACTGCTCTGCCATAACTGTGGCCCGGGTAATGTTAGAAGAAGTGATTCCACGCTGGGAGGTACCCAGATCAGGGTTTGCCCTTTACGGGGCATGTAGTTAAAGAAATATATAGGTGGCTGAGGATCAAACAGAAGTTCCATGTCCACTATCAGCCACATAGCTCAGGCATGGCTGAACGAATGAACAGGACCTTGAAGCGAGCATTGGCTAAGACCATCCAGGATACAGGGCGGGGGTGGGCAGATTGGTTACCCAGTATTCCCATGGGACTTTGGGTGATACCAAACAGAGTAACAGGATTAACTCCATGTGAGTTGACGACAGGCAGAGTGAAGGAATTGCCAGGGGATGTTGTAACTGGTAGTGAGGAAGTAGGGCCGATGAGGGAGAGAGTGAAGCAATTTGCCTGGGAGCTGTGCAGACAGCATGCTAGGGGTCAGCAGATCATACGGGGCTTGGAAGTAGAAGTTAGGTCAGAGCAAGTCAAAGTGCCTGGCACAGGGGAGAAGGTAATGGTTAAAGAGGCTCTCCAAAAACCTGGGTTCGCACCCAAGTGGGTGGGACTATATGAGGTCAACATGACCAGCGATACATGTGTGTGTGTGGACTTCAGTGGAATAGGGCGCTTGGAGCACTGATCACAACTGAAGGGTTTCATTAACTGATTCTATCCACAAAACTAATCTCAACAACTGACCAGCAACGTCTGGGACGGTTACCTGCTGAAGTTCACAGAATGTTCATCGCAATGTCGATGTTTGTGGGCATGGCGAAACTGGCAACAAGGTCAGGGGTTCTCCCGGCTTGTCCCACACCACAGGAGGGACTCTGGGTCAGCATGGACAGAGCCCAGTGCGACACACAACGAGGAATGCTAAATGTAACAGTAGAAGAACAAGTGGATTTGAATTGTAGCGAGGGTTTGCTTCAGATCAGGGGCCGAAGTGTCAGGGATATGAGACAAAAGGGCGGTTGGTGGGGGCTTAAAGGGAAAGCTGGCTCTTAGGTTCAGTTTCCAAATCTAATTACTGTGTGTTTTAAGCATAAGGAGTGGGCTGGGAAGTTGGATTGTGATTGTGAAGCAGAGAGTTATGTTTATGTAGCAGGCTTGACAATGTATGCATCGATGGTTGCTCATTCCCACCCTAAGGATTCTAAATGGAACATTTGTGGCCCAAACGATAACCATGGACCAACTTGGGGAAATAGCGATGGTAGATGGACATGGGAGATACACCCTAGAGGGAAGATTAGTACCACCACCCAGCCACCTCGCATGACTGTATCAACAGTCTGAGCAGAGGCAACTGAAGCTTCTCAACCCACACCAACCAACCCACCTTGTCCGGTTCTGAGTCCAGGCCCGACGGACAGCTTGGTATTGGTTAATCGTAATAAAGCTTTGTATGATAACGTACATCATGAGCTCATAACCGTAGTCTTGAACATATCTGGTATAGCCCTGCCCCAGTGGTGCTCAATCCACCCTCATGCACTTTATACAGCTCCAGTGGGTCAGTTAATGACTGAAGCAGAACAGGGATGCGATCAATGGTTATACCTCCAGGTTTAGGAGGGAACCGAGTTAAGCGCAGCCTGATAAATGACGCCGCTACGATATTCAATACAGGGATATCAATGGTTAATTCTATTGACCTGGCAACTGTAGATCAGAAGGCCCGGCCCTTGAGCTCCAGGCTTAAGGAGATTTTAGAACGGGGACAGGGAATTCACAACACCCAGTTAAACACAGACCAGGACCTGACACAGTTAATTCAAAAGCTGACCACCGTGCTCAAAGGTCATGCGGGGACTATCAATAAACTGATTGGGATAGGGAAAAATACTTTGAGGAGAAGCAATCAGAAATGATGTCTGTAGCACCTATGGATCTTGGGCACTGGAACAAACCCGAGAGAATTTAAGACAGATTAATGAAGGGGTAGTTCCTTTATGGGTAACTAATGAACATTTATTTAATCTTTCACAACATAAGGATCATGACTTGACCAGTTGCCAGCTCAGAGGTTTAACACGCCAAACAGAATGAATGTCGAATGTATAGTGGACAGTAATATGCTAATAGGCATTGTATTAGTAATACCTGTCATACCTATGTCAACACCCGGCAGCAGGTATTATATAGAGTAGAAAATATTGGGGTGATACGGGGGGATTATTATATTAGGTATCATGCCATTCTGCTATATGCAGTAGACATAGAAGGGAATATAGTTAGCACCACATTAGAAGGGTGTAGCATAGAAGCCACTGCTGTAGTATGTGCACATCAAGTGTATGAGATGGAGGAAGCGAAGTGTGGATTTAAAGCAGCAGCAAACTGTACAATGGAAACTATATGGTCTGCAAAAGAACTGACTCATGTTACATCTATGGGGAATGGGAGATATTGTATCACCACGTGGCAGCAAAAGAATCCAGTATAGGAGCAACCGGATGTGCCCCATCCACAATCATTCAGTGTGCCCACACCCACAGGTGCTGGCAAGGGTAGGAAAGGTGGAACTGGTCGAAATATACCAGACAGGAGCGGCTACTATTCAGGTCAAGGAAAGCCTTAAGGATAACCTGACACAGTATCTGAACCAATTCTCTTGTGAAATTCCCCTGTTACCAGAGCACCTAACCACGATTCGGAGACAGGCTCAGCAGATACACAGAACTTACTGTAAACTGCAGCAACAGGTTAGATCCTTAAAAGAGGATATCAAGCAAATAGATTCCTCCATGTGGTGTCAGTGGAATTGAGGCTCAAATGTACAAATACAGCTGTGGATTTGGATGATCTCCCATGCCCCGGTTGTGTTTCAGCTGATACTAGTTACATAATTTAACATACTTGATTCATCATACCCAAAGGTCACAAAAGAGGTGACGCTGGGGGAGTTTTAACAGCTGGAGAAGAGGTTTAGCAAGTCAGGGGCCTGAACTGAAGGGCCAGATGATACAGATGATCTGACCCGGTACCTTTACAATCCAAAGCTGGATACCTGGCCAATATCAATGGGTGGCGGTGTGCAAAGGGACGGACAGCACCACTGTAGTTGGCTACCTTGGGTTTGGCCAAGGGCCAAAAGGAGTGACTATTAGGGAGAATACAGTAAGAATTTGTTGAAGGAGAATTACTTAGAAACCCAGCCAGTCAGTGCCATCAAATACATTAACAGTGAAGAGTTACCAGATGGGCTTTGCACACCCTTAGAGCCTGCAAATCACCAGAAATACCCTGGAAACGAGACGGGAGACCAAGGATGGAAACAATATCGATTAAGTGACCTGGGAAACTTAGAGACAAAGGTTGAAAATAATATAGATTAAGTGCGGTCTTCAACAGATAAGGAAAGGCCAGATGGTCCCAGCTTAGACTGGGGTGGGGGGGGGCGGAATCTCTGCCTGGGTGTAAGGGGATGTATGTACCTACATGTTAACAAGATTGGAATCTGAACAATGTTCTTCTACGTGACCAGTAATGTATAAATATGCTGAATACTTGTAATTTAGCAGAGTTCTACCTCAAGCTGCTTTGAGGTGGCTCTCTCCTTGCAATTGCTCGAATACACGATTGTAACCTGCACCTGAGCCTCCTGTGGTTCGCTTGTCAATGTTACCATAACATGGGCAAATCCAATCGCTCTTACATCCTGGCTGTCCTGTTCCAGGGTGAAATGCACAAAAGTTGTGTGGACTTCACGAAGGTGATGTCCGTGACCTCATGGATGCATTTGTGGGCGGAGGCTTGTGAGATCCCACAGAGGTCATCTGTGGAGCCCTGAAAGAAGCCACTGGTGTAGAAATTGAGCACCGCTGTCACTCTCACAGCCACTGGCAGTGGATGCCCTCCATGTCCCCGTGGGGCCAAATCCTGCAGCAGCTGGCAGATGTGACCCACCAGTTCCCTGGACATGCGCTGTCTTCAGAGACACTGGTTCTCGGTCATCTGCAGGAATGAAAGGCGGCGTCTATAGACCCAGGGTCTAGCTACGGCTAGACTGCTCACTGTGGCTGTTCAGCAGCATGTGCTGGACCCCCAGACTTCCTCAGGGTGCTGCCCAGCCAGGCACCTCGTCACTCTCTTCTCCTTCGTCATCGCTCTCTATAAACCATGAGGCACACAGCTAGTTCACCAGGCTCCATGATCCTGTTGTCCTCCTCCTGCAGGACCAAACAGAGAGACACGTGGGTTAGCTTGGGTGCATCCTAAGAACCTGTCCTGGTTAAGTCTGACGCATCCCGGAGAGTGTTGGCCACCACTTGGATTGCCAGAGTTTAGTGCACAGCATGATGCAGATTCCGTCAAAGGAAACACCAGTCCTCTTTCTGAAGGACTCTCCTCCTTCCGGAAGACTCCAGCGTTCCTCCAGATCCCATCTCTCCCACCATCACCACCGAAAATTCGCCAGCCCCATTGTTGGTTGTGGCTCATTACCCTGGGCATTGGGACCCTTGGCTGGGCCTGGAGTGAATTGCAAAAGGGTAGTGAGGACCAGTCACTGAGGTCTCAAATGAGCCTGAGAGAGATCCACCCGATAAAGTCCCAGCCCTGAGCTGGGTTATTGTGGGGGTGGGGAATGGGGCAGGTGGGTGGGGATGTGGGGTGGGTGGTGAGGGAGTGATATTCCAGAATGAATGGGAGAAGTCATGTCTTTAGAGCTGGGAGGGGAGAGGCTGCCTGGGGGAATTTCATTGCTCTTCTCAGTTTATGAGCATGGTAAGGCCCCAGCGTGTTTGAAAAATCTCCAGTGATTAACAGTGAGAACACAGGGCTTTCCAGCATCTCATCCCTCCACCACATGATGTGGCTCTCCTTCACTTTCAGGTTCTTTAAGACATCAACAGCGACTTGAAACAGCAAAAGCTTCTTCAGAAACCACAATGTCTCCTGCTTACGGACAGACAGACATCAGAGAGTGTGGGCCATTGACTGGAATGACAGTCATTTCCAACCATTGCAGTTTGTTTATAGATTTTTTACACAATTATGTTCACTCACCCCTGAGTTTCAGATTGTTTGCATATGTGTGACTGAATGACTAAAAGTTTAATAAGCAGGGAAATAATAAGGAGATACAGAGAAAGCTAGCTAGAAATATAAAAACAAGCATTTCTATTGATATTTAAGAAGGAAAAGAGTCAATAAAATGAGTTAAAAGCAAAATATTGTCGATGCTGGAAATCTGAAACAAAAACAGAAAATGCTGGAGAAATTCCATAGTAGCCAATACTGAGACGTGGTTGAGGGAGGGACAGGATTGGCAGCTCAACATTCCGGGATATAGAATCTTCAGGTGAGACAGGGGAGGGGGTAAAAGAGGAGGAGGCACTGCATTATTAGTTAAGGAGTCAGTTACTGCAGTAAGGAGAGATGATATCTTGGAGGGGGCATCGAATGAAGCTTTGTGGGTAGAGCTTAGGAATAAAAAAGGGGCAGCCACATTGTTAGGTGTTTATTATAGACCCCCAGATAGTCAGCGGGAAATTGAGGAGCAAATATGTGCACAATTTGTGGAGGTGTGTAAAAACAATAACAATAGGGTAATTATATTAGGTGATTTCAACTTTCCCAAATTAATTGGGATAGACATAGTGATAAGGGCTTGGATGGAGTGGATTTCTTGAAATGTGTACAGGAGAACTTTTTAGATCAATATGTAGCGGGTCCAACAAGGGACGGTGCAGTGCTGGACCTAATTCTGGGGAATGAAGCCGGACAGGTGGCTGAGGGGGTGGTGGGGAGCATTTTAGCGATAGTGACCACAACATGGTACAGTTTAAGTTTGTTATGGACAAAGAAATAGACAAGTTGCAAAAAAAATGTTTTGTATTGGGGGAGAGTGGATTTTAGTAAAATAAGGCATGGTCTGGCCAAGGTAGACTGGGAACAGTTACTTGTGGGGAAATCTACAGAGGAACAGTGGGGGGTGTTCAAAAAGGAAATGGGGAGGGTACAGGCTCAACGTGTTCCCTCTAGGGTGATAGGAAGGAGTAACAAGCCCAGAGAACCATGGATGACCAGAGATATTTAGGATACAATGAGAAGGAAAAGAGAGGCTTTTAGCAGGTACAAGGGAAGCAGATCAGCGGAGGCATTAGTGGAGTACAGACAGTGCAGGGTGGAGCTTAAGAAAGCAATTAGGAGAGCAAAGAGGGGATATGAGAAAGCTCTGGTTGGTAAAAGTAGGGAAAATCCCAAGATATTCTATCAGTATATCACTGGGAAGAGGATAACCAGGGAAAGAGTAGGGCCCATAAGGGACCAAGGGGACAATCTATGGGTGGAGCCAGAGGACATCGCTAGAGTGTTGAATGAATACTTCACATCTGTCTTCACCCAAGAGAATGAGGATGAAGGTATCGAACTCGGGGGGAGAGACTGCGAGGTTCTTTTGCAAATTGATATAGGGGGTGACAAGGTATTGGAGGTGTTGGCAGGCTTAAAAGTGGACAAATCTCCAGGTCCTGATGATTTGTGTCCCAGACTGCTGAGGGAGGCAAGGGAGGGGGTCGCAGGGGCTCTGACCCAAATTTTGAATTTCTCTCCGGCCATGGGGGAGGTGCCAGAGGACTGGAGAACAGCTAATGTGGTCCCGCTATTTAAGAAGTGTTGTAGAGATAAGTCAGGGAACTAAAGGCCAGTGAGTCTCACGTCAGTGTTAGGGAAACTATTGGAGAACATTCTGAAGGAGAGAATCTATCTCCACTTGGAGAGGCAAGGTTTGATCAGGGATAGTCAGCATGGCTTTGTCAGAGGGAGGTCATGCCTAACAAATTTGATTGAATTTTTTGAGGAGGTGACCAGGTGTGTAGATGAGGGTAGTGCAGTTGATGTAGTTTATATGGAATTCAGCAAAGCCTTTGACAAGGTCCCACATGGGAGACTTATAAAGAAGGCAAATGCACATGGGATACAGGGTAATTTGATAAGGTGGATTCAAAATTGGCTTAGTTGTAGGAGACAGAGGGTGATGACAGAAGGATGCTTTAGTGACTGGAAGCCAGTGTCCAGTGGCGTACCACAGGGATCTGTGCTGGGTCCCCTATTATTCATCATTTATATAAACAACATAGATGACTATGTGGGGGGTAGGATTAATAAGTTTGTGGACGACACAAAGATTGGCCGGGTGGTTAACAGTGAGGTTGAGTATCTTGGGCTACAGGGAGATATAGACGGGATGGTCAAATGGGCAGAGAAGTGGCAGATGGAATTTAACCCTGAAAAGTGTGAGGTGATACACTTGGAAGGAGTAATTTGACACGGAAGTATTGAATGAACAGCATGGCACTAGGAAGTTCTGAGGAACAAAGGGACCTTGGCGTGTTTGTCCATAGATCTCTGAAGGCAGAGGGGCATGTTAGTGGGTGGTGAAAAAGGCATATGGGACACTTGCCTTTATCAATCGAGGCAAAGATTACAAAAGTAGGGAGGTCATGTTGGAGTTGTATAGAACCTTGGTGAGGCCACAGCTGGAGTACTGTGTGCAGTTCTGGTCACCACATTATAGGAAGGATGTGATTGCACTGGAGGGGGTGCAGAGGAGATTCACCAGGATGTTGCCTGGGATGAAACATATAAGTTATGAAGAGAGGTTGGATAGACTTGGGCTGTTTTCGTTGGAGCAGAAAAGACTGAGGGGCGACTGATGGAGGTGTACAAGATTATGAGGGGCATGGACAGGGTGGATAGGGAGCAGCTGTTCCCCTTAGTTGAAGGGTCAGTCATGAGGGGGCATAAGTTCAAGGTGAGGGGCAGGAAGTTTAGGGGGGGGATGTGAGGAAAAACCTTTTTACCCAGAGGGTGGTGAGAGTCTGGAATGCGCTGCCTGGGAGGGTGGTGGAGGCGGGTTGCCTCACATCCTTTAAAAAGTACCTGGATGAGCACTTGGCACCTCATAACATTCAAGGCTATGGGCCAAGTGCTGGTAAATGGGATTAGGTAGGTAGGTCAGGTGTTTCTCACGTGTCGGTGCAGACTCGATGGGCTGAAGGGCCTCTTCTGCACTGTGTGATTCTGTGATTCTGTGAACTCAGCATGTCTGACAGCATCTGTGGAGAGAGAAACAGAGTTAACGTTTCAAGGCCACGTGACTCTTCTTCAGAAGGTCATATGGACTCAGAACGTCAACTCTGTTGCTCTCTCCACAGATGCTGTCAGACGTGCTGAGCTTCTCCAGCATTTTCTATTTTTGTTAACAAAATGAGTGTTGGTCTCATAGAAAGTGAGCCCGGGGAATTGATAATAACAAATAGGGAGGTGGCAGATGAATTGAATAGTTACTTTGTATCGGTCTTCACTATGGAGGATACAAGTAACATCCCAGAAATAGCTGTAAATCAGGAAATGGAAGGGAAGGAGAAACTCAAGAAAATTACCAGGGAACTGGTACTGAGCAAATTGTTGAGGTTGTGGGTTGATAAATCCCCAGTCCCTGATGGACTTCATCCTCGGGTCTTAAAAGGAGTGGCCACAGGGATAGTTGATGCATTGGTTTAATTTTTCCAAAATTCCCCAGATTCAGGGAAGTTTCCATTCAATTGGAAAATAGCTAATGTAACTCCTTTATTCAAAAATTGAGGGAGACAGAAAGCAGGGAACTACAGGCCAGCTAGTTTAACATCTGTCATAGGGACAATTTTGGAAGCTATTATTAAAGATGTTATAGCAGGGCACTTAGTCAAGGCAATCAGGCAGAGGCAACATGGTTTTGTGAAAGGGAAATTACGTTTAACCAATTTATTGGAGTTCTTTGAAGAATTAACATGTGCTGTGGATAAAGGGGAATTGGTGGATGTGCTGTCCTTAGATTTCCAGAAAGCATTTGATAAAGTGCCACATCAAAGGCTTTTGCAGAAAATAAAAGTTCATGGTATGGGGGGTAACACATTGGCATGGTTAGAAGATTGACTAGCTAACAGGAAACAGAGAGCAGGCATAAAGGAATCTTTTCTGGTTGGCCAGATGCAATGGGTGGTGAGCCACAGGGATTAGTGTTAGGGCCTCAATTTTTTACAACCTATATAAATGACTTAGAGGAAGGGATGGATGGGTTGGCAGTCAAATATGCTGCTAACACAAAGATAGGTAGGAATGTAACTTGTGATAGGGAGACTAGAAAGGGATGTCGACAGGTTACGCGAGTGGGCAAAGATTTGCCAAATGGGGGATAATGCAGGAAAATGTGAAATTGTCCATTTTAGCAGGAAGAATAAAAAGGAAGCTTATTATCTAATAGGTAAGAGATTGTAGAGCTCTGAGGTGCAGAGGGATCTGGGTGTCCTAGTACATGAATCACAAAAGGTTAGTATGTAGGTTTAGCAAGTAATTCAGAAAGTTAATAGGATGTTATCGTTTATTGTGAGGGGAGTTGAATACAAAATTAGGTTATGCTTCAGTTGTACAAAGAATTGTTGAGGCCATATCTGGAGTACTGTGTACAGTATTGGTCTCCTTACTTAGGGAAGGATTTGAATGCATCAGAAGCAGTTCAGAGAAGGTTTACCAGACTAATACCTGGAATGGGCGGGTTGTCTTATGAGGAAAGGTTGGACAGGTTAGGCTCGTATCCGCTGGAGTTTAGAAGAGTAAGAGGCGACTTGATTGAAACCTTTAAGATCCTGAGGGGTCTTGCTTGACAGGGTGGGTGTAGAGAGGGTGTTTCCTCTTGTGGGAGAATCTAGAACTAGGGGCCACTGTCTAAAAATAAGAGGTCGCTCATTTAAGACAGAGATGAGAAATATTTGCTCCCAGTAAGTCAGTGTTTGGAACTCTTTTCCTCAAAAGGCGGTGGAAGCAGAGTGAATAGTTTTAAGGCAGAGCTAGATAGAATCTTGATAAGAAAGTGGGTGAAAGGTTATTGGCCATAGGTGAGAATGTGGGGTTGAGGTTACATTCAGATCAGCCATGATCTTATTGAATAGTGAAGCAGGCTCGAGGGGCTGAGTGGCCTACTCCTGCTCCTAATTCGTATGTATGTGTGTGTTTATCTGTGTGTGTGTGTGTGTGTGTGTGTGTTTGTGTGTGTGAGAGTATGTGCGTGAATGTGTGTGCGTATGTGTAAGCGTGTGTGTGATCATATGAACATATGAATTAGGAGCAGGAGAAGGCCACTCGGCCCCTCGAGCCTGCTCCCCCATTCAATAAGATCATGGCTGATCTGAATGTAACCTCAACCCCACATTCCTACTCTCCCCTGATAACCTTTCACCCCCTTTTTAATCAGGAATCTATCCATCTCTGCCTTAAAAACATTCAAAGACTCTGCTTCCACTGCCTTTTGAGGAAGAGAGTTCCAAAGACTCACAACCCTCTAAGGGAAGAAAATTCATCTCATCTCAGTTTTAAACGAGCGACCCCTTATTTTTAAACAGTGTCCCCTAGTTCTAGATTCTCCCACAAGAGGAAACATCCTCCCCACACCCACCCTGTCAACACCCCTCAGGATCTTAAAGGTTTCAATCAAGTCACCTCTTACTCTTCTAAACTCCAGCAGATACGAGCCTAACCTGTCCAACCTTTCTTCATAAGACAACCCACCCATTCCAGGTATTAGTCTGGTAAACCTTCTCTGAACTGCTTCTGACTCATTTACATCTTTCCTTAGATGTACTGTACACAATACTCCAGATGTGGTCTCACCAGTGTCCTGTACAACTGAAGCATAACCTCCGTACTTTTGCATTCAAGTCCAATCACAATAAATGATAACATTCCATTAGCTTTCCTAATTATTGCATTACTTGCATACTAACCCTTTTATGTGAATGTGTCACTGTGTGTTGGTGTGTGTGTGACTGTGTTAGCGTGTGTCACTGTGTGTGTCTGTGTGTGTTTATGTGTGTCACTGTATGTGTTTGTGTGTGTTACTGTGATTGTGTGTGCCACTGTGTTTGTGTGTGTCACTGTGTGTGTTTGTGTGGGTTACTGTATTTGTGTGTGTCACTGTGTGTTTGTGAATGTCACTGTGTTTGTCTGTGTTACTCTGTTTGTGTGTGTCACTGTGTGTGTTTGCATGGGTTACTGTATTTGTGAGTGCCACTGTGTGTGCTTGTGTGTGTTACTGTATTTGTGTGTG
>JANJGN010000004.1:201221126-201331126 GCA_026770705.1 Isurus oxyrinchus | reverse complement strand
CTACCTCGGTACAGCACTGAAGCGACAGCCTGGACCTTTGTGCTCAAGCCTTGGAGTGGGACTTGAACCCAGTGGTGAGAGTGCTACTAACTGAGACACAGCTGAGCGCTGAAATCCAATGGGGTTACCAGCAACATCCTGGGGGTTACCATCAACCAGAAACTGAACTGGACTAGCCATATAAATACTGTGGCTACAAGAGCAGGTCAGAGGCTGGGAATCCTGCGGCGAGTAACTCACCTCCTGGCTTCTGAATCAATAGTTTTAAAAGGGCATTTGAAAGAGATAAAGATGCAGGGCTACAGGAATGGATTGATCGGCAAGGAGCTGGCATGAACTTGATGGGCTGAATGGCCTCCTCGCTGCTAGAAATGTCTCTATGACTCTTTACTTGTCCCATCCCCCCTTTTGCCTTGAACCATCGCCCCCCCCTCTTCCATTTAATCTCTCCTGCCTCCCACCCTATCACTAACCATCCCCTTTTTGTTCTTGCCCTCCCTCTGCATTCGCTTAAAACCTGTTCCATCTCCAACTTTTTCCAGTTCTGACTGAAAGTCATTGATCTGAAATTTTAACTGCTGTGCATGTACAGTACTCTGCAGAGAAAAGGGAATTATTCATTGCCATCTAGGACTGTGTGGCTCACAGGTGTCTTATCCCAGCACCAGTTTAGGTACAGTGCAAATAAGGGGAAGGGTAGATTATTGGTAAGGATGAGGTCAAGTATGTTTTTCCCCATTGTTGGTTCCCTCACCACCTGCCGCAGACCCAGTCTAGCAGCTATGTCCTTTAGGACTCAGCCAGCTCAGTCAATAGTGGTGCTACCGAGCCACTCTTGGTGATGGACATTGAAGTCCCCCACCCAGAGTACATTCTGTGCCCTTGTCACCCTCAGCGCTTCCTCCAAGTGATGTTCACCATGGAGGAGCACTGATTCATCAGCTGAGGGAGGGCGGTACGTGGTCATCAGCAGGAGGTTTCCTTGTCCATGTTTGACCTGATGCCATGAGACTTCATGGGGTCCGGGGTCGATGTTGAGGACTCTCAGGGCAACTCCCTCCTGACTGTATACCACTGTGCCCCCACCTCTGCTGGGCCTGTGCTGCCGGTGGGACAGGACATACCCAAGGTTGGTGATGGTGGTGTCTGGGACATTATCTGTAAGGTATGATTCCGTGAGGATGACTATGTCAGGCTGTTGCTTGACTAGTCTGTGAGACAGCTCTCCCAATTTTGGCACTAGTCCCCAAATGATAGTAAGGAGGACTTTGCAGAGTTGACAGCGCTGGGTGTTCTTTTGACATTTTTGATGCTGGGGTAAATGCCGGGTGGTCCATCTGGTTTCATTCCTTGTTGACCTTTCTGACAGTCATTTTGGTACAACTGAGTGGCTTGATGTAAATGCATTGGAAGCAGTTCAGAGAAGGTTTACCAGACTAATACCTGGAATAGGCAGGTTGCCTTATGAGGAAAGGTTGGACAGGTTAGGCTTGTATCCACTGGAGTTTAGAAGAGTAAGAGGTGACTTGATTGAAACATATAAGATCCTGAGGGGTGTTGACAGGGTGGATGTGGAGATGTTTCCTCTTGTGGAAGAATCTAGAACTAGGGGCCACTGTTTAAATATAAGGGGTCACTCATTTAAAACAGAGATGAGGTGAAACTTTTCTCTCAGAGGGTGGTGAGTCTTTGGAACTCTCTTCCTGAAAAGGTGGTGGAAACAGGGTCTTTGAGTATTTTTAAGGCAGAGGTGGATAGATTCTTGGTAAGCAAAGGGGTGATAGGTTATCGGGGGTAGGCAGGATGCAGATTTGAGGTTATTATCAGATCAGCCGTGAACTTATTAAATGGTGGTTCAGATCAAGCAGCTGAGTGGCCTACTCCTGCTCCTTGATCATATGTTGCTAGGCCATTTCAGAGGGCAGTAAAGAGTTAACCACATTGCTGTGGATCTGGAGTTACATGTAGCCCAGATCAGGGAAGGACAACAGATTTCCTTCCCTAAAGGACATTAGTGAACCAGATGGATTTTTACAAACCTAGAGTTCTAAGATCAATGTTATTGATGCCAACTTTTTATTCCAGGTTTATTTAATGCATTGATTTTACATTCCTCCAGCTCCAGTGTGGGATTCAAACTCATTGGAAGTCAACGTTATATCCTCTACAAGTTCAACACCAGCAGTTAAAAAGGAACATTCCATTGGGGCCTCAGGCTCTGCAAAGGTGTTGGTGTCACACCCATTTTAATCGCAACTCTTCTCTGTCCAGGCATGTCTCTGAAAGAAAATGATTCCTGTGAATTCGCGTGAGAGAATTGAATCACACAGAGGATAGATACTTGGCTCCGTTCCAGCCCTCTTCTTCCTGAATTGGAATGATGGAGTTCAAACCTCACTTCAAGACTCGAAGAGGATGATGAGTCTTTGGAACTCTCTTCCTCAAAAGGCGGTGGAAGCAGAGTCTTTGAATATTTTTAAGGCAGAGCGAGATAGATTCCTGATTAACAAGGGGGTGAAAGGTTATCAGGGGAGGGTAGGAATGTGGGGTTGAGGTTACATTCAGATCAGCCATGATCTTATTGAATGGGGGAGCAGGCTCGAGGGGCTGAGTGGCCTTCTCCTGCTCCTAATTCGTATGTTCGTATATAAGACAGTATCAAAGGATTATTACCTGAGCCACATGCAAATTGGCATAGAGCAAATAAGGTTAGAGAGACAAATGCATGGCTCAGAGACTGGGTGTGGGAGGAATGGGCCTGATCCGTCGGCCACTGGCACCAGTACTGAGGAAAGTGGGGGCTGTACTGTAGGGACAGTCTACACCTGACCTGTGCTGGGACATGTGTTCTTCCAATTCATATAATTAGGGAAGTAGAGAGGGCTTTAAACTAAACAAGGGTGTGTTGAGGGATCAAGCTTGGGTAAATATGACGAATCAAAGGGGTGATTCAAGGCAGGAGAGCATAACAGCAATATGAGAAATGAGGGTCAAACCTATAAAATTCTAACAGGATTAGACAGGGTAGATGCAGGAAGGATGTTCCCGATGGTGGGGGAGTCCAGAACCAGGGGTCACAGTCTGAGGATATGGGGTAGACCATTTAGGACTGAGATGAGGAGAAATTTCTTCACCCAGAGTGTGGTGAGCCTGTGGAATTCACTACCGCAGGAAACAGTTGAGGCCAAAACATTGAATGTTTTCGAGAAGGAGTTAGATATAGCTCTTGGGGGTGAAAGGATATGGGGAGAAAGCGGGAGCAGGCTATTGAGTTGGTTGATCAGCCATGATCATAATGGATGGCAGAGCAGGGTCGAAGGGCTGAATGGCCTCCTAGTTTCTATCTGTGCTTCCCAATTGCCTGCATTCCCAAATTTTACATTTCTATGTGTCAATATGTAGCTACTGTGATGTAGTAGCCTGGATGAGGAGCTCATAGAATGCTTTCGAGATAGTTTCTTAGAGCAGCATGTTCTGGAACCAACCAGAGAGCTGCCCCCACCACCCTCTCAGGAAGCTTGTTCCAGACTCCAACCACCCTCTGGATGAAAACATTTTTCCTCACATCACATTTACTCCTTCTGCCAATTATTTTGAACCTGTGCCCTTTAGTTCTTGATGTTCTCTTGCGTGGGAAAAGTGTGTCACTATTTACCCACAGAGCCACAGAGCATTTTGCAGATAGTGATCCTAACTCTGTTAGATTCAAGGTTGTTATAGAAAAGGACAAGGATGGGCCAGAAATCAGAGTTCTAAACTGGGGGAAGGCTGGTTTTAATAAGATCAGGTATGATTTGGCCAGAGTGGACTGGGAGCAGCTGCTTTTGGTGAATCTGCGTCAGAGCAGTGGGACTCATTCAAGAAGGAAATAGGGAGAGTACAGGGCCAACATATTCCAGTAAAGATAAAGGGTGGATATCAAGGGATATAAAGGATTGGATAAAGAGAAAAAGGGAGGCTTATGGCAGATACCGAGGGTTCAAAACACCAGAAACCCTAGAGGAGTACAGAATGTGTAAGGGGGATCTTAAGAAAGAAATTAGGACAGTAAAAAGGGGGCATGAGAAAACACTGGTAACATAAAGGAACATCCAAAGTTATTTTACAAGTACATTAAGACTAAGAGGATAACTAGGGAAAGGGTAGGGCCCATTAAGAACCATAGTGGTAATTTGTGTGTGGAGCTGGAAGATGTAGGTAGGGTTCTAAATGAATACTTTGTGTCGGTGTTCACAAGTGAGAGGGACGACGTGGGTATGGAAATCAGGCAGAAGGACTGTGATATAATTAAAGAAATTAGCATAGAAAGGGAGGAGGTTCTAAGTGTTCTGGCAGGCTTAAAAGTAGATAAATCTCCAGGCCCGGATGAAATGTATCCCGGGCAGTTGAGTGAGGCAAAGGAGGAGATAGCAGGGGCGCTGGCAATAATTTTCAATACCCCTCTGGCCACAGGAGAGGTGCCAGAGGACTGGAGGACAGCCAATGTGGTCCTGTTATTCAAGAAAGGAGGAAGGGATAAACCAGGGAACTACAGGCCAGTCAGTCTAACCTCAGTGGTGGGGAAACTATTGGAAGTGATTCTGAGGGACAGAAGTAATCTACACTTGGACAGGCAGGGATTAATCAAGGACAGTCAGCATGGTTTTGTTAAGGGGAGGTCATGTCTGACCAATTTGATTGAATTTTTCAAAGAGGTGACCAGGTGTGTAGATGAGGGCAATGCATTTGACGTAGTCTACTTGGCCTCAGCAAGGCTTTTGATAAGGTCCCACATGGGAGACTGATAATGAAGCTAAGAGCCCATGGGATCCAAGGCAATTTGGCAAATTGGACCCAGAATTGGCTGAGTGGCAGGAAGCAGAGGGTGATGGTCGAGGGGTGTTTTTGTGACTGGATGCCTGTGTCCAGTGGGGTTCCACAGGGATCGATGTTGGGTCCTTTGCTATTTGTGGTATGTATAAACGATTTAGACTTAAATATAGGGGGTTGATCAGTGAGTTCGCAGATGACACGAAAATTGGTGGGATGGTAAATAGTGAGGAGGATAGCCTTAGCTTACAGGAAGATATAGACGGGCTGGTCAGATGGGTGATCAGTGACAAATGGAATTTAATCCGGATAAGTATGAGGTGATGCACTTGGGCAGGACACACAAGGCACGGGAATACACAATGAATGGTAGTACCCTGGGAAGTATCGAGGATCAGAGGGACCTTGGTGTGCATGTTCACCGGTCCCTTAAGGTAACGGGACAGGTAGATAAGGTGGTTAAGAAGGCATATGGGATACTTGCCTTTATTAGCCGAGGCATAGAATATAAGAGCAGGGAGATTATGCTGGAACTGTATAAAACGCTGGTTAGGCCACAGCTAGAGTATTACGTGCAGTTCTGGAATCTGCATTATAGGAAGGATGTGATTGCACTGGAGAGAGAGCAGAGGAGATTTACCAGGATATTGCCTGGGCTGGAGAGTTTTACTTATGAGGAGAGATTGGATAGGCTGGGGTTATTTTCCCTGGAGCAGAGGAGATGATTGAGGGGGGACATGATTAAAATTATGAGGGGCATAGATAGTGTACAGAGGAAGGAACTTTTCCCCTTGGTGGAGGGATCAATAACCAGTGGGCATAGATTTAAGGTAAGGGGCAGGAGGTTTAGAGGGGATGTGAGGAAGAATCTTTTCACCCAGAGGGTGTTGGGAATCTAGAACTCACTGCCTGAAAGGGTGATAGAGGCAGAAACCCTCATAACATTTAAGAAGTATTTGGATATGCACCTGCGATGCCATGAAATACATGGCTGTGGGTCTAGTGCTGGAAAATGGGATTAGAGTAGTTAGGTACTTGTTTGACCATTGCAGAATTGATGGGCCGAAGGGCCTTTTTATTTTTTGTACACCTCTATGACTATGACTGTCCTCATAATCTTGAATGCCTCTATCAAGTCTCTTCTCAGTTGCCTTTTCTCCAAGGGAAAGAGTCCCAACCTCCCCAATCTATCCTCATAGATACAGTCCTTTATACCTGGAATCATTCTTGTGAATCTCTTCTGTACTCTGTCCAACGTCTTCACATCTTTTCTCAAGTATGGTGCCCAGAACTGGACGCAGTACTCCAAATGAGGATTAACTAGTGTCTTATACAAATTCAACATGACCGCCTTAATCTTGTGCTCGATGTTGCTATTAATAAAGCCTAAGATACTATTTGGTTTATTAACTGCTCTCTCAACCTGCCCTGCCATCCCAATGACCTATGTACATACACACCCAGGTCCCATCTGTTCCTGCAGCTCCTTTCTTTTGTACTGTCTTGCCATATTCTTCCTGATAAAATGAATCACCTCACACTTCTCTGCAATCAACTTCATCTGCCACTTGTCCACACAATCCTCCAACATGTCTGTGTCCTTTTGAAGTTCAAGACTATCCTAATCACAGTTGAAATGCTATCCTTTATTAGGAGAAGGATTGAACATAAAAGTAAGGATGTTATGCTTCAGTTATACAGGGCATTGGTGAGACCACATCTTGACTACTGTGCGCAGTTTTGTTCTCTACATTTAGGGAAGGATGTAAATACGTTGGAGGTGGTTCAGACTAGATTTACTTGGTTGATACCTGGAATAAGTGGTTTGTTTTATGACGATAGGTTAGATGGACTGGGCTTGTTTCCACTGGAGTTTAGAAGAGTGGGGGGTGATTTGATTGAAGTGTATAAGATCCTGAACGGTATTGACAAGGTGGACATGGAGAGGATGTTTCCTCTTGTGGGTGAGTCCAGAACTAGTGGACACTGTTTTGAAATTAGGGGTCGCCCTTTTAGGACAGAGATGAGGAGAATTTTTTTCTCTCAGAGGGTTGCACCACTTTGGAACTCTCTGTCTCAGAACGTGGTGGAGGTGGGGTCATTGAGTATTTTTAAGGCAGAGGTAGATAGATTCTTCTTAGAATCAAAGGTTATCGGGTTTGTTGGGAATGTGAAATGTCCCAAAATTATTTGCGCACTATCCTGTCATGCCCTCTCTCCTTGTCATTAAATTCCTTCTCAAAATATCTCTTGATCCCTTCTCCTTGGATCAATTCTTTCTCAACATGAATGTCAATCCCTTCCCTCCATATCCTTCAAACCATTCCCCCCCTATCCTTTAATCTCTTATCTGCCTATCCCCAAATCCCTTCTCAACATATCACACTAACATCACTCTTTCTCTGTGACCCCTCAATCCCTTCAATTATCTTTCAGGCACATTCCTGCTGATTGCTTCAATACCTGCTCTGATCCCAGTGCCCACAGTCCCTGCACCTTTCTGTTGCTGTCAGTATCACAGGCTAATGCCCAAATCCCACCCACATTGCCAGTTATTTTTATGAACAAAACAGCAACGAAATAATGAGCAGAGAATCTGTTTTTCTGATGATGACTAAGGCACAGCCATTGGACCAGGACACTGGGGAGAAGTCCCCAGCTCCTCCTTTGAAATAGTGTCATGGGATTTTCTTTGCAGGTAGGCAGGACCTCAGTTTTACATCCCAGCAATAAGGCAGCGCTCCAACAACGCAGCACTCCCTCGGCAAGACTTTGATTTCTGCCATCAAGTGGGACTTGAACCTGGAATCTTGTGGTGAATGTGAGTGCACTCGACTATCTGGGCCACAACTGACAAATCAAGATAATTCCACTGTACATGAAGTGGTTGGGTGACATATCTGGGAGAGGTGATTGGCGTAACGTAAATGTCAGCCTTTAGCGTGTCGCACAGCCCTGTGGGTGCTGGGTTCTTTCTCACTTCCTCTGTTACGTGCATTTCCTGACTGCTGCTCATTGGAAAAAAGGGAAACCACACTTTGTTAGCAGAAAGCATAACCATTTCGGAGAGTCATTGACCTTTTCCTTTACCATTCTGACACGTCATTACGCTCCACCTGACACTGCAGCGTGGAGTGGAGGGGGGGGGGGCTTTCCCCCCACACCCTGGGCTTTTACTTGTGTGAAAACCCTGGAGGAAGGGCCGGGTCCTGACTCTGACCCCCGCCCAGGGCCTGCAGAAACCAGGACATCAGACACAAGAAGCAGTGATGAGGCCAGACCAGGGCTGCGGTTGGTGTGGTTGGAAGGGGTTGGGGGGTGGGGTGGGGGGGGGGGGGTGCGGTGTGGGGGAGGGGAGGCTGGTGGTGGCGAGGCTGAGACAGGGGGTGAGGGAGACTGTGAGGGGGACGAAGAATCCCACATTATTCAAGTACTGGTAAAAAAAATGATTTTGAATGAAATGAATCACAACTGCAGCTGGGTGAGCGAGAGTGTGTAGGAGTTCCGGATGAGGAAGAAAAGATGATTCACTTGAGAGGCCTTATCAGCACTCGAACGCACCATTAGAAAGACAGGCCTGTATTTATCTTGCACCTTTCATGGTCTAAGGAGGTCCCAAGTGCTTTCCAACCAATGAAGTATTTTTGAAGTGTACAGACTATTGTAACAGCAGCCACATTGCGCACAGCAAGCTCCCACAGACAGCAATGCAATAATGAGCGGCGAATCTAGTTTTTGTGATGTTGAGTGAGGGATAAACATTGGTCAGGACACTGGGGAGAACTCCCCTGCCTTTCTTCAAGATAGTGCAATAGGATTCTTTTATGTCCACCTGATGGGGCAGACAAAGCCATGGTTTAACTTCTCATCTGAAAGACAGCACCTCTGACAGCGCAGCACTCCACAGAGTGTGTCAGCCTGGGTTAGATGCTCAAATCTGGGAGTGTGGTTTGAACCCATAACCGTATGACTCAGCCGTGAGAGAGTTACCCCCCTGGGACATAGCACATGACACATCGTAGGGGGAGGCAGGCATTGATAACTTACATTTTTCAAGTGTCTTTCACAGAGGCGTAATCAAATAAAGTGAACAACGAGCCAAAGGAGGAAATTTTGAGAGGGAAGATGAAAGGGATGAGTTTTAAGGAGACTGAGTTGGGATGGATTAGGGTGAGAATTTCTGAGCTTGGGGGCGCCAGTGACTGAATGTTCAGTCAGTAATGGTGAGGTGGAGGGAGTAGGGGATCCACAAGAGACCAGAGGCAAAGGAGTGGAGTGTTTGGTGGTGTGAGGGCTGTGGGACTGCAGGAGGTTATAGATATAGGGAGGGTGTGGGACCATGAAGGGCTTTAACCTGAGGGTATGAAATGTAAACTTGAGCTATCTGGGGACCAGAGACCAATGTAAACTTGAAAGCACAGGGGTGATGGGTGAGCGGGGCGGCTGCAGGTTAAGATACGGGAACGAGGTTTGGATGAACTGAAATGAACAGGGTGTGGAGGGGAGCAGAACAGCCTGGAGCATTGGAAATACCAAGTCTGGAGTTGAAAAAAAAGGCATCAATGAGGGTTTTGGCAGCCGAAGGAATAATTGGAGATCGGAGGCAGGAAATGCTGGAAAGGTGGAAGGAAACTGTCTTTTTGTATAGGATGCGGGATCAGAATCTCAGGCAGACTAAGTCCCATGGCGGGGAGGGGTTGGGGGGGGTGGGGTACAAAGAGTGTTTCTTGCCTTGGGGGCCACTAGGAATTTGTGCCATATCGCGCTATCCTGGCCTCAATAAATATGCCTGGGGTGGGGGAGGGGGAGGGTTTGTGACCTATCGTGTGGTGGGGCGGGCTGGATGGCTCACCATTCTCAAAAGGCGTCCAGACATGACTGACCCACCATGGAAGATAGAAGATCGACCTCCTGAAGAAAGAGGATTGAGCACCAGGAGCAGGGTGAAGCTGGGAGGTCCACCTGGATAGATGCTCCCCTCACTCGCTGCCGTGTGTTCCAGAGCCCACGGTCGCTGGAGATCTATATCCCAAACTCCGGAGGCAGTCCCAGGGCTTCTGAGGGTAATTCCTGATATGTACGCGCCACAGTTGGTCCAAATGTGCTCTGGACTGGGGTGATTGGCGACGTGGGCAATTGAGTGGTGGGAGTTGGGGGGTCGGGGGTTTGGGGGAGGGGCGCTTCCAGCTGGGAATTCTTCATCATCATCCCATTAAAGGGATGAAAATCGGTTTCCTACCAGGCTCTGGCAGGAATCACCACCCGCTGTGACAGGCCTGGAACAGAAAATCCCGCCGTCTTTTTACCCCAGCGGGGAAGTGAGTTTACAGCTTCCGCTGCATCCAGCCCACAACCCCCACACTCACCGCTCCCCCCACCCCCCCACTGCCTGCCATTAAACCTGCCATGAGGGAGACTGGAAAACCTCTCCCCTCATCTCTGAGTGGAGTAGGACCATAGACATCCGGGTCCAGTCTGTATCAGTGGCCAGTGAGGGAGATCGACTCAATAGCAATGGAATGGGGACATCTTTAAATTTCTTTCATGGGGATGTGGACTTCGCTGGCTGGGCCAGCATTTACTGCCCATCCCTAACTGCCCCTTGAGAAGGTGGTGCTGAGCTGCCTTCTTGAACCGCTGCAGTCACTGTGGTTTTAGGGAGGGAGTTCAGAAGATCGTGTCCACGAAGGGAGTCCCAAAGGCTGTGTTGCCTGCCCGGTGCCAGGGGTTAAGGACATCTCCTCAGGGCTGGAGAGGAACTTGGAGCGGGAGGGGAGGGATCCAGTTGTCGTCGTCCACGTTGGTACCAACGACATTGATGGGACTGGAAAGGAGGTTCTGCTCAAAGAATTTGAACAGTTAGGAGCTAAATTAAAAAGCAGAACCTCCAAGGTAATCATCTCGGGATCACTACCTGAGCCACGGGCAAACTGGCATAGGGTAAATAAAGTCAAGGAGTTAAATTTGTGGCACAGAGATTGGTGTTGGAGGAATGGGTTTCAGTTCATGGGACATCAGTACTGGGGACGAAGGGAGCTGTGGGATGGGTTTCACTTGAACTGTGCTGGGACCAGTGTCCTGGTGAATCGGATGATTAGGACTGACAGATGTTAGGCTAACTTGCCTGTAGTTTCCTGCTTTTGAATCCCTCCATTTTTGAATCTCCTTTTGGAGGGATCCTTTGTGCCCATCAGCGGGTCCCCTCTCCACCCTGCCAAAGGTCTTACCCCTCCCTTTAACCCTCGTCCCCACTATCTCAAGGACAATTGGGGAAGGGCAAAAAATGCTAGGCCAGCTAGTGCTACCTTCAGAGAACAAAGAAACATATTAATTGCAGCAACAATCTTTGTAGACTGACATGGCTTCAAATAAGATCAGGCATTTATAAATAAGCAAGTGCAGGAGATGTTGGAAATCCCAACCCCCACAGTTTGGGTTCTGGTGATCACAGGAACAGTCTCTCAGGCTCAATTCTCTCTGCTAAATAACATCTTGCGGAACATCCTAGCTGTTTGTTCAAGTCTTCCAGTATCAGGCTCTTTGTGAACCTGATGTTGTATCTGCATTTAAAGATGGATTTTTATTCCTGCCAAAAGTACTATTGTTACACAGTTAGGCCCTTTGCTCACTTCTGCTGTCTATGGATGTCTTCTTGAACCTTGCTGAAAAGAGAGATGAGTTGCTGAAGATTTTCACCTTGCCCTCATCGGGACAAACACAAGAATGTCAAATTTCAAACAATCACAACAATTTGTCCACAGGAGAAAAGGGTGCTGATTGGTTTGCAAGGCAACTCTGATTGGCTGAGGCGTGGCCAATACTACAGCTAATATGGCGATAGTGCTAATAGCAACACTACTAACAACTGATTTCAGATAATCAGTCAAGCTCGTGACATGCCTCATTTACACTCACTAGGAACAACACACATCTTTTTAATCTGTGCATGGGATGTGGGTGTCACTGGCTGGGCCAGCATTTATTGCCCATCCCTAATTGCCCTTGAGAAGGTGGTGGTGAGCTGCCTTCTTGAACCACTGCAGTCCATGTGATGTAGGTACACCCACAGCGCTGTTAGGGAGGGAGTTCCAGGATATTGACCCAGCAACAGTGAAGGAACAGTGATATATTTCCAAGTCAGGATGGTGAGTGACTTGGAGGGGAACTTCCAGGTGATGGTGTTCCTATCTGTCTGCTGCCCTTGTCCTTCTAGATGGTAGAGATCGTGGGTTTGGAAGGTGCTGTTGAAGGAGCCCTGGTGAGTTCCTGAAGTGCATCTTGTAGACGGTACACACTGCTGCTACTGTGCGTCGGTGGTGGAGGGAGTGAATGTTTATGGATGTGGTGCCATTCAAGCGGGGCTGCTTTGTCCTGGACGGTGTCCAGCTTCTTGAGTGTTGTTGGAGCTGCACTCATCCAGGCAAGTGGGGAGTATTTATTCACACTCCTGACTTGTACCTTGTAGATGGTGGACAGGTTTGAGGAGTCAGGAGGTGAGTTACTCACTGCAGGCTTCCCAACCTCTGACCTGCTTTTGTAGCCACAGTATTTATATAGCTAGTCCAGTTCAGTTTCTGGTCAATGGTAACCCCCAGGATGTTGACAGTGGGGGATTCAGCGATAGTAATGCTTTTTGAATGTCTATTCTATTACAGGGACCAGTTCTCTGCAAACAAAAAAGGAATATGTTCAAACTTTGTGCCTTTTTGAATTACCCGAGAGCTTGGGCAGCCTATAGCTCCCCGGTGCTTTCTCCATGGAAACACCTCGGCCAATCAGAGTCGACTTGCCAACCAATTAGCATCCTTTTCTCCGTAGTATCAATTGTTGCGATTGTTTGAAATTTGCACTTGTCCTGATGAAGGCAAGATGAAAAGTTTCAGTAAATGTCTCCTCTTCCAGCAAGATCCAGGGTCTGCCTGTCAAGTGACTTTCACCTTTATTTACACCCTTAAACATTTCTACAGTCACAGCTCTCAGCGGCAGCAGTAAGATTCTGACCCCCTTATTCATTTGTTTTGGGAAGCTTTCTATTTTTCTGTTCCTCGTTAAGAATATTCTGGAACCACGGCAATCCTCCCTCTTCCAAAAAGTTCTGTTATCTCCTGGAAAACAATCCCTGAGAGAAGTCCCATTTCCTGAATGGATTCTTCCCTGATTTTATTGAAACAACATTGTTCAGTGCTCTTTCAGGAAATTGTCCACTTTTCCGTGTTCAGTGCAAGCAGGCTGTGTCATCCTTCAAAGGTGAACCTTTCGCCCTGAGAGAGGTGCTGCTCTGTGTGCTGGGCAGGATCTTGTTCATAGCCTTACAGCCGGGCTCACTAAGTAGACAAGTCAGCAGAAGGCCCAACTCTCCGCAACCCCTGGTCTGGGGGAAACCAGCAGCTCTCACCTGGGGAGTTGGCAGTGATGCTCCAACTGCCCTCAATATCCCCAGCGACGGATCGTCATCCTTCAAATAAGAGGTCTCCCCTTTAAGACAGAGATGAGAAGAATTTTCTTTGGGTGGTTAGTCTGTGGAATTCTCTTCCCCGGGGAGCAGTGGAGGCTGAGTCATTAAATTTATTCAAGGCTGAGTTAGAGGGATTTTTGATGGACAAGGGAGGTTTGAGTTACCCAGGACAGACAGGACATTGGGATTGGGACCACAACTCGATCAGCCAGGATCTTATTGAACAGCAGAGCAGACTCAATGGGCTGAATGACCTACTCCTATGTTCCTATGTTGCTCACTGGTTGCTGGAGAGCGGTTGCAGGTCTGCATGAAATAACAGCAAGATCATCCTGGTTGTCGATCCCTGAATCGGCATCCATCAGCAGTCAATTATTTAAAGAAAGAAAGGCTTGCATTTACGTAGCGCAACCACAATCTGCTTTAAAGCCAAAGGATTAGGAGCAGGAGTATGCCATTCAGCCCCTCAACCCTGCCCTGCCATTCAATAAGAACATGGCTGATCTTCAACCTCAATTCCATCTTCCTGCACTATCCTTGTATCCCTTAATTCCCTTGGTAGCCAAAAATCTATCCACCTTGTTGTGAATGTACTCAATGACTGGGCAGCTACAGCTCTCTGGAAGTGTAGTCACTGTTGTTATGTAGGAAACCTGGCAGCCAATATGTGCACAGCAAGCTCCCACAAACAGCAGTGCGATAATGATGTGATAATCTGTTTTTTGTGGTGTTGGTTAAGGATAAATACTGACCAGAATTCTCCACTTTTCTTTAACCAGCACCATGGGAGATTTTACATCTACCAGAGTGCAGATGGGGCTCGGATACAATGTCTCATTGAGAAGATAGCACCTATGGCAATGCAGCACTCCTCCGGTACTGCACTAGCAGTGTCAGTTTGGATTGGGGGCTCAGATTCATGGAGTGGGACTTGAACCTTCTATCTCCCAAGAATCCAGGACTGAAGCTGAGTGACGGGGGTCAAGCCCAACAATTGCAGAACCCATGGGAGCCCCTCATCATTTTCTAAGCCAAGCCCGCACTATAACATTCCAATCAGGCACTTGCCTGAGCAGCGCAGGGCCACCCATCTGACTCTGTGCACAGTGGGGAAGAAATCCCGCCCCCTGGGAGCTGTCAGCCAATCAAATCGGCAGTTCTCCAGTGATGGCAGCCACTGTTGGCACTACAGAGAGGCTTGCAGGAGGGGTCAGTGATGGATTCCTTGCCTGAGGTGAGGGTGGGCGGGTTGCGGGTGGTGGGGATGGGCCTGCGAGCAGAGTGGTGGGGGAGGGGGAGGGGGTCGGGGGGGGGGTGGAGTTGGGGGGTGGGTGGTGGCGGTGGTGGGGGGGGGGAGATGTTTGAAGCAAGAACAGGCAGGGTCTTCCTGTGAAACTCCCCCTTTCCCTTCCCGTGTCCCTTCATCATGGGCACTGAGTGCCCGGTTGCAGTGTGGTCTTCCCGGCAGGTAAGTCCCCTGCCTGCTGCTGGTCTCTAACCAGCGGTGCTGGGTGAAGCCCTAATATGGTCTTTAAGGGCCTCACTGGGACTCTGGAAAGGGAGGCTGCCTCAGAGGCTGGGAATTCGGCAGCAACTAACCCACCTCCTGACTCCACAGAGCCTGTCCACCATCTACGAGGTACAAGTCAGGAGTGTGATGGAATACTCCCCACTTGCCTGGATGAGTGCAGCTCCCACAACACTCAAGAAGCTGGAAACCGTCCAGGACAAAGCAGCCCCGCTTGATTGGCACCACATCCACAAACATTCACTCCCTCCACCACCGATGCACAGTAGCAGCAGTGTGTGTACCATCTACAAGATGCACTGCAGGAATTCACCAAGGCTCCTTAAACAGCACCTGCCAAACCCATGACCTCTATCACCTAAGCCATGGGCAGCAGATAGATGGGAACACCATCACCTGGAAGTTCCCCTCCAAGCCACTCACCATCCTGATTTGGAAATATATCACTGTTCCTTCACTGTCGCTGGGTCAAAATCCTGGAACTCCCTCCCTAACAGCACTGTGGGTGTACCTACACCACATGGACTGCAGCGGCTCAAGAAGGCAGCTCATCACCACCTTCTCAAGGGCAACTAGAGATGGATGGAAGGGATTGCCTCCTCCACACCCATCCAATCACATGGCAGCCCTGCCTCCAAACTTGCTTCCAGAAAGGGAATATTAAATTCCACCCAGGGGCAAGAGGGAAGTCTGACTCCTGTTAGGGAGTTAACCAATTGGGGGACGATCCAAAATATCATCAAAAATTTTGCAATATTATCCCAGCCCAGGTTAACACATTGAGAGGAAGAAAAGCTTAACCTTGACAAAAAAAGATGTAATGTTTAGAGTCAGTGATAGGGGGAGAGTGTACATGGGGGTGTGGGAGGGGATTAAATGGGTGGGTAGAGTCAGTGATAGGGGAGAGTGTATATGGGGCTGTGGGAGGGGATTAAATGGGTGGGTAGAGTCAGTGATTGGGGAGAGTGTACATGGGGGTGTGGGAGGGGATTAAATGGGTGGGTAGAGTCAGTGATAGGGGAGAGTGTACATGGGGCTGTGGGAGGGGATTAAATGGGTGGGTAGAGTCAGTGATAGGGGAGAGTGTACATGGGGCTGTGGGAGGGGATTAAATGGGTGGGTAGAGTCAGTGATAGGGGAGAGTGTATATGGGGCTGTGGGAGGGGATTAAATGGGTGGGTAGAGTCAGTGATAGGGGGAGAGTGTACATGGGGCTGGGGGAGGGGATTAAATGGGTGGGTAGAGTCAGTGATAGGGGGAGAGTGTACATGGGGATGTGGGAGGGGATTAAATGTGTGGGTAGAGTCAGTGATAGGGGGAGAGTGTACATGGGGCTGGGGGAGGGGGTTAAATGGGTGGGTAGAGTCAGTGATAGGGGAGAGTGTACATGGGGCTGGGGGAGGGGGTTAAATGGGTGGATAGAGTCAGTGATAGGGGGAGAGTGTACATGGGGATGTGGGAGGGGATTAAATGGGTGGATAGAGTCAGTGATAGGGGGAGAGTGTACACGGGGATGTGGGAGGGGATTAAATGGGTGGGTAGAGTCAGTGATAGGGGGAGAGTGTACATGGGGCTGGGGGAGAGGGTTAAATGGGTGGGTAGAGTCAGTGATAGGGGAGAGTGCACATGGGGATGTGGGAGGGGTGGGTAGTCAGTGATAGGGGAGAGTGTACATGGGGCTGGGGGAGGGGGTTAAATGGGTGGGTAGTCAGTGATAGGGGAGAGTGTACATGGGGATGTGGGAGGGGGTTAAATGGGTGGGTAGAGTCAGTGACAGGGGAGAGTGTACATGGGGATGTGGGAGGGGATTAAATGGGTGGGTAGAGTCAGTGACAGGGGAGAGTGTACATGGGGATGTGGGAGGGGATTAAATGGGTGGGTAGAGTCAGTGACAGGGGAGAGTGTACATGGGGATGTGGGAGGGGATTAAATGGGTGGGTAGAGTCAGTGATAGGGGGAGAGTGTACATGGGGCTGTGGGAGGGGATTAAATGGGTGGGTAGAGTCAGTGATAGGGGGAGAGTGTACATGGGGATGTGGGGGGGGATTAAATGGGTGGGTAGAGTCAGTGATAGGGGGAGAGTGTACATGGGGATGTGGGAGGGGATTAAATGGGTGGATAGAGTCAGTGATAGGGGGAGAGTGTACATGGGGATGTGGGAGGGGATTAAATGGGTGGGTAGAGTCAGTGATAGGGGAGAGTATACATGGAGCTGTGGGAGGGGATTAAATGGGTGGGTAGAGTCAGTGATAGGGGAGAGTGTACATGGGGCTGGGGGAGGGGGTTAAATGGGTGGGTAGCATGTACAATAGGGGAGATTTTTGTACTGTATTTGGAACACGCTTTTTGCTTTTCTCTACCCAATCTGTTTATACTTCTGCTACTTCAGAGTTAATTGAATAATTGCCCAATTAGAATAGGGATATTTTTGCAATAATATTGTTCTGGACATTTTATTATTTCCCCTGTTAAAACCCTAGCCAAAATTAATATGCGGAAACATTCTGCAGGTTTGATCCCTTGCTACTTCCTTCCTCTTTGCCTTCCCAGCTCACTTTTGGGACCTGTTCACAGTTGTTTGTTTTCATTACCACCTGTCCAACATGTCCATCTGTGTCCCCATTGATAATGAATGTCATGGTGTTCAGAAATAGAAACCATTTAATTCAGTTATATTTGTACTTTTGGGTGTTAGGAATGAATTTTAGTTTTAACGTTTCAGTTTGATTTGTATTTCTCTTTCTGTGTGTTAAGAAAAAGTCACGTTGAGTTTTAGTTTGACTTGAAAAGGTGAAACTTGGGATCTAGTTTCATTTTGAGGGAGACAGCAGGCCTAAAGCTCTTTGTATAACTGCATTTCTAATGAGTTTTACGACTCTTGCGGAGAAGTTAAAGCAAACACAAGAGTAGAAAAAACTGGGCTGTTACCTAGAAGCAGGAACAACCCACACATACACACACACATACACACACACATACACACACACATACACACACACATACACACACACATACACACACATACACACACACATACACATACACACACACACACACACACACATACACACACACATACACACACACATACACACACACATACACACACAGATAAAAATGAGAAGAATCAGCTTTAACACAGTTGTAAGAAGGTGCCAGGACAGGCAGGGCATGAAAAGGGTCAGATTGCAGGTTCCAAACTAAAGAAGAAATTCCCCAAAATCCAGAGGAGTGAAACAGGAGAAAGCCCCAAGGAGACCTCCAGTCAAAGGGATGACAAAAACCTAGAAAAGGTCCTGTTAATTGAAATTAAGAGTGAGGAGCAGAGAGGAAGGCTCCAAACTTCAGGCTTTTAGGGGGGAAAGCTGCAGGAAGCAGATTTAAAGTGAGAATGGCTTGTGGGAAGTCAGAAGGTCCAAAGAGACAGCTGAAGGTCTTTAACTCTTTGCTATGGGCATGTGAAGCAGTGGTGTTCTGTTGCCAGCTGAGTCAGTGAGAGAGACCGTGCAGAAGAAAGCTTGCACGGTAACCCAGGGGAGAGGAAGGAGAGTTCGAAACCCTGGAGGTGAACCCTTGCAGAAAGAGTCTGAGTGAAAGCGTCGGGTTTGGGAGAAGATTCAAAAGCCTTGCCTGTCCTGGGAGAGTGGAGATTGGAAACCCTCATGTGAAAGATGTAATTCAGTGAGACTGGTTGGCTCATGGTGTGACAAGTGTTTGTGGGGGGTGTTGAGGAGAGATCCATGGCATCTGTCTGGGGTGGCATGTGTCACTTGGTTTCAGAGTGTGATGTGTCTGACCACAGGTCACCTATTGGTTTACATGGACTGTGTACTTACTGTGAGCCTTAGAGTATAAGATAGTTTTTATAACGTGTGTTATTCCTACAAATCTGTAAAGTTATAGCTGTGAGTGAAGGGATATTGTAATATAGCTCATCTTTTCTTGTTAAATAAATGTTTTATTCTTCTGCTAAAAATTCATCAGCTGATTCCTGTGACTCTGTTCAGTTGCCTCTCTCCACATATCTAAACAAACAAATAAATGTTGGGATCTATCAAGCTGGGTTTCACCCTGGGATCAGGTTTATCCAGTGGTAACATCAGCTGAGATCATAACACTGGTTTAGAGAGAGGTTGGGAATACTGACAGTGTCAGAGATAGTTGGAATCAGTCAGGATCGTTCCACAATACTGAGCGCCCAGGAGAAATGGGTTCGAGGATGAGAATGAGTCTGTGGGGAATACAGGGAGGAAATGGACAATACATCAGGCAGGTTATTTGTGAACAGTAAGAGCAGAAAGATGAGTGGTAATGGTCACAGTGCTTTTACAATTTCAAGTGGAAGATAATGAGCTGGAGTAGATTTTTTTAATAATATACAGGCAACACTCACAAGGCTGTTTGAATTGGCCGACTTTATTTTGATCAAATGTGATTCCGATAATTAGTGAACGGCTCCATCATGGAATACAGGAACATAGGAACAGGAGGAGGCCATTCAGCATGTTGACCCTGCTCCACCAATCAAACAGATCATGGCTGATCATCTACCACTATGCCATTTTCCCCCAGAAATCGAATAATCTGTCTTGAATATGCCCAATGACTGAGCCTCCACAGCCCTCTGGGGTAGAGAATTCCAAAGATTCACCACCCTCTGAGTGAAGAAATTCCTCCTCATCTCAGTCTTAAATGGCCTGCCCCTCATCCTGAGGTTATGTCCCCTTGTTTTAGACTCACCCGCCAGGGGAAATGTCCTTCCGCATCCACCCTGTTGATCTCTGTATGTATTTTGTAGGTTTCAATGAGGTCGCCTCCCATTCCTTGAAACTCTAGAGAGTACAGGCCCAGTTTCCTCAATCTCTCCAATTAGACAATCCCGTCATCCCAGGGGTTATGGTTGCATCAGGCGACTATCAGGATGGCAGGGGGGTGAAGCAGGTGGATCCTGACAAGTTCACCTCCCAATTCTTCTCTTCCTATGCTGCTCCCTGAAGGTATCACACAGCGACCATGCTATATTGAGCTAAAAATCACATGGAAGGTCTGGGAGGTTACCTTCCCCTAACCAATGCCAATCTGGTAAATCTCATGGCCATTGTTTTTTTTTACCCTGTACCAGCTCAGACATCAATGGATTTAAATGGATTCTCTTCCACCCATTGCCACGCAGTCGATCACAGAATCTAGAATCAGAGAATCATAGAATAGTACAGCACAGTAGGAGGCCATTCAGCCCATTAAGTCTGTGCTAACACTTGAGAAGAGCAACCCAGTTAGTCCCATTCCCCACTTGCCAACTCTATCCCCAAATATCACTGCAATTTTTCTTCCTTCAAGTATCTATCCAATTCATTTTTGAAAATTACTACTAGACCTGCATCCATCGATATCAAGCAGCGCATTCCAGATCCTAACCGCTCACTGTGTATAAAACATTCCTCCTCATGTCAGCCTTTGGCTCTTTCACCAATGACCTTAGATCAGCACTCTCTGCTTATTGACCCTTCAGCCATTGCAAACAGTCTCTCTTCATTTACTCTATCTAAAACCTTCATGATTTTAAACACTTCTATCAAATCTCTTCCTCGTCTTCCGTGCTCTGACATTAACCTCAGCTTCTCCAGCCTATCCACATAGCAGTAATCCCTCACCCCTGGAACCATTCTCGTCAATCTCTCTGGCACCCTCTCCAATGTCCTTCCTAAAGTGTGGTACTCGGAATCAGACACAATACACCAGCTCAGGCCAAACTGATGTTTTATCTTGGTTTTAGCACAATGACCTCAATCCCACATGATTTACTAACTACTTTGTTGGCCTATCCTGTCACTTCAAACTGTTTTTGCACAGACGACCCCAGGTGTCTCTGTTCTTGCACCCTCTTTAAAAGCATGAACGTCTTCTCCCCGTTCCCCCACCCAACATGGATCACCCCACACTTTTTCCATTGAATTCATCTACCACGTTGTCCATCATTCCACAAAACTGTCCATGCCCTTGTGAAGTCTCTCACAGACACATGGGAACACCATCAACTGCGAATTCCCCTCCAAGCCTCTCAGCATCCTGGCTTGGAAATATATCGCCGTTGCTTCACTGTCACTGGGTCAGAATCAACTGAGTTACTAAATATTAAATATCCACATAACTGAGCTAGATACCTAGGTTTGAATCCTCGATTCCTTTTGCATGTTGCTTGAGAACTGCCTTCCTCCTGTACATGAAATTCCTACCATCATATTCCCAACTTCCACTATTAGATATTTATTTTGTGCTTCACCAAGCTCCTGTGCTTCTGAAAACTAATTCTTAACATGCATCCCACAGGCATTTTATCAGCTTCTAGCTCACAGCGTTTATCATCTGACCTCCTGTTACCTGTCTCTACCATGGACTCGGAAGTTTCTTATAAAAAAAGACGAAGGGCAGGATTTTATGTCCCACAGGAGGGCACACATTGAACCCGATTGGGTGTAAAATGGTGTGTGAGCGTCCCAATGTCACTGTGCACTCATGCAATATTTCTGTCAGCGGGCGCGTGCGAGAGCCGCTAGCATGCCCGTTGACAGTTAAGAGGTCTATTAAGGCTCTTAAAATCAATTAATTGAAATATATTTTTTTACAGCCCATCCAACCTTATGATGACTCCAGGAGTGCCCGGCCTATTCGAATCCCCTCTTCCTGTGACCTCAGCAGCTCCAGCTCCACTGCCACACAGCAGGACCCCAAAGCAGGCCGGGGGCTTCCACGTCTCGGCCCTCCAGAGGACGCCCACCGAAGGCATCACAGACAGGGCGTCCCAGTCAGCAGGCTGCCTGCACCTCTGCTGTGGATGTCTGGGGATCACCAAGATGTAGCGGCAGGGTTAGGGAGGTGAAGAAGATGTAGTTTCACAGCCTGGGTACGGGAGTTAATCACTTGTACATAATGTTCACTATTGTCAATAAACCCCCAACCATGTCCCCCTGCCTGTGGCTCCTTGTTCTGATGAGCAGTGTTCCTGTCACTCAGATGTGAAACCTACCTGCACAAGATAAAGGCAGGTGTCTCAGTCCAGGGCCTCTTCCCTGTGTCTGTGCAGCCTTCAGACCACAGTGATGGTCCAGCCTCACACTCCCTGGACACATTACTGATGTCTGCACCTCGATGGTGCTGGTCATTGCTGCCAGAATGTAGTGGGCAGGTGTCACAGAGTCCCTCATTCTCTCTGTGAGCTCTCAGCACCTTTAAGGTGGGGCTGGCCCCCATCTGTCCACTATCTGTGTCCAGTGACACTGTGCTCCTGAAGGGCTTAGGTCATGAAGGCTGACAAAGGATCAGGTGCTTTTAAAGTCTCACGGCTGCGTCTCTATGATATGACCCTGACCCCAGAGCACAAGCGAGCTGCCCTCGGACAGACAGGAGTCAGACGTTCACAGAGGCTGTGTGAAGGTCTATGGAGTGTCCTCACTGCATTTAATCTTCATCCTCCTGGAATCGTGTGACTATTAAGGCCTCCCCTGCATCTCCATGACAGGAGCATTCTCACAGAGGGTATTGGCGCTGCCATAAGCCAGACTGGAGTCAAACATTCACAGATGCAATGTGAGGATTACGGGGCCTCCTCACTGTGTGTCATCATCATCCTCCACAAAACCAGCAGCTATGAGGGCCTCCCGAGCACGCCTGCCTCGTCTGGCCAGTGCCAGGGCCTCTGTGTTGTCATCATCACCTCCGAGGATCTCCTCACTCTCATCCCCATCCCCATCCTCCTCATCGGAGGAGACCTCCAGCTCCTCCATCTCCCCCTCAGCCAGCTCCTCTCCCTGTTGCAGCGCCAGGTTGTAAAGGGTGCAGCAGACGATGATGATGTGTGACACCCTCTGTGGACTGTATTGCAGGGATCCACCAGACCGGTCCAGGCACCGGAACCTCATCTTCAGCATCCGGATGGTCTGTCCCACCAAGCTGTGAGCTGCTGCATGAGCCTCATTATCCCGTCTCTCTGCTGCAGTCTGAGGCCCCCACACGGGTGTCATCAGCCACGGCCTCTGTGGGTGGCCCTTGTCCCTGAGGAGCCCACCCTGCAGCCTCTGTGGACCCTGGAAGACTCCAGGGATCTGAGACTGCCTGAGAATGTAGGAGTCGTGGACACTCCCTGGGAACCGTGCCCAGACCTGCAGGATGTGTTTGTGGTGCTCACACACCAACTGCACATTCAGCCAATGGAAGCCCTTGTGGTTGATGTAGCCGACCGTGTGTTGCCACGGAGATCGGAGAGCCACATGAGGGCAGTCGATGGCCCCCTGCACCTGTGGGAAACCCGAGATCTGGGCAAATCCAATGGCCTTTGCATCCTGGCTGTCCCGGTCCCAGGCAAAATGTACAAAGTTGTGTGCTCTCATGAGGATGGTATCTGTAACCTCATGGATGTATTTGTGGGTGGAGGCTTGTGAGATCCCACACACGTCACCTGTGGAGCCCTGAAAGGAGCCACTGGTGTAGAAATCGAGCACCGCTGTCACTCTCACAGCCACTGGCAGTGGATGCCCTCCATGTCCCTGTGGTGCCAAATCCTGCAGCAGCTGGCAGATGTGACCCACCAGTTCCCTGGACATGCGCTGTCTTCAGAGACACTGGTTCTCGGCCATCTGCAGGAATGAAACGCGATGCCTATAGACCCGGGGTCTAGCTGGGCACCGACCAGCGATGGCTCTCTGTGGCTCTTCAGGGGCATGTGCAGGAGCCCCAGTCACCCCTTCTTCCTGAGGGTGCCGCCCCTCCCTCTGCTCAGTCAGGTACCTCAGACGTTCTCTTCTCCATTGTCTTCTGTCTCTGTAAACCATGAGGCATACAACTACTTCACCAGGCTCCATGATCCTGATGTACTCCTCCTGCAGGATGAAAGGGAGAGACACATGGGTTAGCTTGGGTGTGTTAAGAACCTGTCTTGGTTAAGTGTGAAAGCCCCTTAACGCATCCCGGAGAGTGCTGGTCACCACTTGGATGGTGAGTGTTTACTGCGCTGCATGGCTGTCTGAAACCCCACCCACCTCCGCCCCACTCCACCTGACCGATTGGCAGCAGCTTTGCCCATTGGACTGCAGGCTGTGCCCTCAGCTCAGACACAGACATTGTCCTAACCCACACTGCAAGGCTGCTCTGTTAGCTTGGACCATGGGGGAGACTGGTCCAAACCAGGATGGTGACATTGCCAAGGGGCTGTGAGCACCTCCAGCAGTGACTGCTCCATGGCCCAGCTTCAGCAAGGAGATTGTACAACGTGCCCAGTTGTCCAACTATTCTGCAGTTCACTAAAACACTCATTAGTTTGCAGTCTGTGCCCAAGGAGTGAAAAGCTCTGGAGCACTTGGTGACACTTTCATGCCGCTGCGCTGCTTGAGTGGGCAGAGAAGCTAGAGGCCCAACTCCAATCACATCAATGTGGCTGTGCCTGAACTGTCTCAGCTACAGAGGAACGGTCACTTTATACAAGGTGTCCCTGATGAGTGACCACATCCCCCACCCACACCCCCCGCCCTGCACATTGCTCGTGTGCTGCCTTAACCACCGGGCGGCCCTGACACTGACCCTGCCACCAAGTTGCCTCAACCACAGGCCAGCCCTTGCACCACCCCCAACACGCCTCAACATTGAAGTCCAACAGCAACGTTACTGTGCGCTGCCCTCAAAGTACAGCGCGCCAAGCTGTTGTGAAACCCATCGGTGTGTAATCATGCCGGGATGCTTGGATGATTCAGCCTGGGGTGGGGGATGATTCCAGCACACTGGCCTTATAATGACATTCCGACGTTCCCACTGATGGGCTGGGCAGACGATCACAAACGGCTTTTGGCCTTTTTGCCATATTTTGCACTCATGCCACCGAACACGCCCGACACCCGTGGGCATGGAAAATTCCGCCCTGAATTCCAATCTGATGACTACTTACCCAATACCAACCTGAGAATTCTTACCATCACCAAATTCCCAGCTTCCACTCTGTGAGGCAATGGTGCCGTGGTACTGTCACTGGACTAATCCCTGGGTAATGCTCTGGGGACCTGGGTTCAAATCCCACCACGGCAGAGGGTGGAATTCGAATTCAACAAAAAAATCCGGAATTAAATGTCTAACGATGACCATGAAACCATTGTCGACTTGTAAAAACCCATCTGATTCACTCATGTCCTTTAGGGAAGGAAATCTGCCATCCATACCTGGTCTTCATGTAACTCCAGGCCCACAGCAATGTGGTTGACTCTTAAATGCCCTCTGAACAAGGGCAACTAGGGATGGGCAATAAATGCTGGGCCGGCCAGTGATGCCCTCATCCCAGGAACGAATGTTAAAAAAATCCACTCTGATTGTGAGTCGCCTGTGAATGTGAAAGCAATCCTGTAACTAGCAGCTGATACGGAGCTGGGAATCTTCATTGTAACATGATGAATGGAAGGTGAAAAACCAAAGGGCAACTGAACACAGATCCAATCATGTGAGAAAGGACTGAAGAAGGGTGTTGCCTTCATTCTTTAAGAGTTAGATTGAAGATTTATTGGTGAGTGGGATTGAAGTTTATCTGCACAGGAAGACAATTGGATCATCAAATACCCAAAGGATTACAAACACCATGGGAACCTTATCTGCAGAGTGTCAAAGGTCAGTGTTTATGGGTTTGTGGTTCAGGAGATCAGGGTTCAGGAGGTGAGGTCAACATCCCATCCTGTTCAGATGGATTGCTTTACAGACTTACATCTTATAAAACTCCACCAGAAATACAATCACGTGAGTAAAGAAACCAAACACTGGAAGGAACTCAATGCTGTCTGGGGAATGGAGAACAAACAAAACATTTATTTTCATTACAGCCTTGCTGATGTCAACCATGTATAAAATGATGTAACTAAAAGAAATTTAAATCAATTTAAAAACAAACAGCAAGAACATTCCGCAAATGATCTGAAGTGCTATGGACATCAGTCGACTGAGATGTCTCCCTAGAGCCTCAAATCCGGGAACACGCTCCGGCTAACAGCATCATCAAGCAGAACCATTCTATCACCAGCTCAAACACAATCCTGTACCCTCCATCTGAAGATGTTTGAATTTCACATTCTGCACATGGCAATTGGCTGTGAAATTCTAACTTGCAGCAAAATCGCAAGTGTTTCTATCTCATCAGTTCCCATTTGAAGTGTGTTCCTCAAAATGGTACCAACATAAATAACTAAAAATGGATAACCAGCAACTTCAGGAACTCTCCCCCAGTGAGATTGAGCACCTTCAGGAACTGTCTCCCAGTGAGAGTCAGCACCTTCAGGAACTGTCCAACAGTGAGAGTCAGCACCTTCAGGAACTGTCCCCCAGTGAGAGTCAGCACCTTCAGGAACTGTCTCCCAGTGAGAGTCAGCACCTTCAGGAACTGTCTCCCAGTGAGAGTCAGCACCTTCAGGAGCTGTCCCCCAGTGAGAGTCAGCACCTTCAGGAACTGTCCCCCAGTGAGAGTCAGCACCTTCAGGAACTGTCTCCCAGTGAGAGTCAGCACCTTCAGGAACTCTCCCCCAGTGAGAGTCAGCACCGTCAGGAACTGTCCCCCAGTGAGTGTCAGCACCTTCAGGAACTGTCTCCCAGTGAGAGTCAGCACCTTCAGGAGCTGTCTCCCAGTGAGAGTCAGTACGTTCAGGAACTGTCCCCCAGTGAGAGTCAGCACCTTCAGGAACTGTACCCCAGTGAGAGTCAGCACCTTCAGGAACTGTCCCCCAATGAGAGTCAGCACCTTCAGGAACTGTACCCCAGTGAGAGTCAGCACCTTCAGGAACTGTCTCCCAGTGAGAGTCAGCACCTTCAGGAACTGTCTCCCAGTGAGAGTCAGCACCTTCAGGAGCTGTCCCCCAGTGAGAGTCAGTACCTTCAGGAACTGTCCCCCAGTGAGAGTCAGTACCTTCAGGAACTGTACCCCAGTGAGAGTCAGCACCTTCAGGAACTGTCCCCCAATGAGAGTCAGCACCTTCAGGAACTGTCCCCCAGTGAGAGTCAGCACCTTCAGGAACTGTCTCCCAGTGAGAGTCAGCACCTTCAGGAACTGTCCCCCAATGAGAGTCAGCACAGCCAGGAACTGTCCCCCAGTGAGAGTCACCCCTTCAGGAACTGTCCCCCAGTGAAAGTCAGCACCTTCAGGAACTGTCCCCCAATGAGAGTCAGCACCGTCAGGAACTGTCCCTCTTGTTATGACCCAGCAGTTGGTAAAAGTTGAGTTACTTAAAATCCCAAAGGGAAACTTTAAACAACTGTCATAAGCTATATTTTCAAGTGGTATTTTTAAGATGCGACTCTAAATTCAGGACCAATTCTCAAGAGGCTTTGATATGAAAGTACATGAGACATTTATTAATTTACACAAGTTAAATACATTCACATGGCTACAAATTACTACTCTTGTAACTTTTAACAAATTCCCAAATGAATCCCATTAAGGCAACAATAACCCATAGATTTTAAGCAGACACCAGGCAAAGCATTTTCACCGAACAAATTCAAAATGAGGTTCCTTTCACTTTGGTTCCTTTGCGGACAGGTGTGTGCTTATAGGCTGTGATGTTACCTACCTCTGCTCTACACACACAAAACTGCCTACTGTAATACCCAGCACATTTCTCGGAATGTAAATTCTCACTGTTTCACCAGGCTCTTTGAACTCCACCTCTTCTAACAGTAAAACCCCTTTCATAGTACTAATTTTATTAGTAATATAAACATTTATTGGTGTCTCCTATCGAGGTGCAAGATTTCACTCCCGCTCCTCAACGCTCTAATTCAACAAAATGCAAATATACCTTTACCACTGTTTACGTCTCAAATCTACTGTACATCAAAGCACCGAGACTAACTGGCTTTAACCCAATTAGACACAAACACAGACACACCACCGACTAAACCTCTGTTTAAAAACATAATTTCCAATAGCATTACAAACATTAATAGCTTCGTGACACTCATTGAAAATAGTTCCTCTTTGTGAAGGGGTGAAGGCTGCAATGGCTTTCCACTGTGAAAAGTCAGTGTTGGCACTGATCACTGTTTTTGCACATGACATATAAAACTTCACACCACGTATAAAACGGGAAGGCGATGGCATAGTGGTTTTGTCACTCAGCTAGTATTCCAGAAACCCAGGGTAATGTTCTGGGGACCATGGCTGATGTGGAATTTGAATTCAATAAAAAAAAAATCTGAGATTACAAGTCTCAATTGTTGCAAAACCTCATCAGGGTCACTAATGCCCTTTAGGGAAGGAAATCTGTCATCCTTACCCGGTCTGGCCTCCATGTGACTCCAGACCCACAGCAATGTGATTGGCTCTTAAATGCCCTCTGAACATGGGCAGTTAGAGATGGGCAATAAATGCTGGCCTAGCCAGCGACACCCACATCCCATGAATGAATAAAAATGAATTCAGATGGTTTCATGGGATGTTAACCAAGAGTGATCTTGGTGTTCTCGTGTATGAGTCATAAAACGTTAGTATGCAGGTACAGTGAGTAATTAAGAAGGCTAATGGGATGCTATCCTTTATTACGAGAGAAATTGAACATAAAAGTGAGGATGTTATCTTTCATTGATACAGGGCATTGGTGAGGCTGCACCTCGAATACTGTGTGCAGTTTTGGTTTCCTTATTTAAGGAAGGATGTAAATGAGTTGGAGGCGGTTCAGAGGAGGTTTACTAGATTGATACCTGGAATGAGTGGGTTGTCTTATGAGGAAAGGTTGGACAGACTGGGCTTGTTTCCACTGGAGTTTAGAAGAGTGAGGGGTGATTTGATTGAAGTTTACAAGGTCCTGAACGGCCTTGACAAGGTGGACATGGAAAACATGTTTCCTCTTGTGGGTGATTCTTGAACCAGGGGGCACTGATTTAAAATTAGGGGTCACCCTTTCAGGACAGAGATAAGGAGAAGTTTGTTCTCTCCGAGGGCTGTGTAACTTTGGAACTCTCTGCCTCAGAAGGTGGTGGAGGCAGGGTCACTGAATATTGTTAAGGCAGAGGTAGATAGGCTCTTGTTAGACAAGGGGATAAAAGGTTATTGGGGTTAGATGGGAATGTGGAAATCGAAACACAACAGATCAGCCATGATCTTATCATGGCGGAGTAGGCTCGAGGGGCCGAATGGCCTACTTCTGCTCATATTTCACATGTTGGTATGTTTACCATGCTGAAGGTCAGGAAACGTCAAGAAGCCATTGAGAAATAGAGGACAGAGGGTGTGACTGGAACTGAATTAGAATGACAAAGATTTAGAGAGAAAAAATACAGAGTGATAGATATAGATAGAAGTAGGAATATATATAGCGAGAGGGATGGAGAGATAAGAGAGATAGCATTAGTAAGAGATTGAAAGAGGGAAAGATATGGATAGGAAGAAAGAGATAAAATAGAAAAAGAGAGGGAAAGGTCTTTATTTCAGATTATCAGAATTGAATTAAAGTCCTTGGCTTCAGTGGTGTTAGTGAAGTGATATACCATTGCCTCATACAGTGAACCCCAATGTGGTAGTTATTCAGAGAGAAATGCGAGTCTAAGAACTGTACATTAATTTAGCATGCCTAAGGAATAGCCCAAAATAAATAGTACTGTAACTCCCAAAACTGCACAAAGATCAGAACATGTCAGGGCAGATATCGTAGGAATGCTGTTAGACCAAGACATGGACCATTAACGATTATTCTCGTGGTTCAGGAAGAGTAACTTACTGGAAAACGAAACCATAACCTGGCAGGAATATGAGCTCTGGAAACCTCAGGAATCTGTGGCTTAAAATCAAATGAAACTATCTGAAATGTGAAATTTTATAAATGGTGTGCAAAAACAGAGATCAGTGCCAATACTGACTTTTCAGAATGTGAAGTCTTCCAATGCAACCTTCGTCCCTGACAAATAAAGAGTACCATTTTCACTGGGGGACAGTTCCTGAAGATGCTGATTCTCACTGGGGGACAGTTCCTTAAGGTACTGACTCTCACTGGGGGACAGTTCCTGAAGGTGCTGACTCTCACTGGGGGACAGTCCCTGAAGGTACTGACTCTCACTGGGGGCAGTCCCTGAAGGTGCTGACTCTCAATTGGGGCAGTTCCTGAAGGTGCTGACTCTCAATTGGGGCAGTTCCTGAAGGTGCTGACTCTCACTGGGGGACAGTTCCTATAAGTGCTGACTCTCACTGGGGGACAGTCCCTGAAGTTGCTGACTCTCACTGGGGGACAGTCCCTGAAGGTGATGACTCTCACTGGGTTTGGTGAATCTTTGCCTTGGTGTTCTCGCTCTGATATCTATTGGCAGTAACCATCTTCTGATAAGATGCTTTCTAAGAAGATGGTTATTGAGTATAAAACCAAAATTCTAATTTGCTGCATTTTGTAAAGTTCCATCTGCGCTTGCTATCCTGTGGATGATGCTCATCTTCTGATGTTCTTCAGCTGAGTTTGCTTTGCATTGACTCAGGATGCAGATATAACGCCAGTGTGTTTCATTCACTGAAGGTGAACTCCTCTGTCTCTCCCTGTTACTTTCTCTCTTTTGTAGGATGTGGAACCTGTCGAAAAAAGACTTGTGTAGACTATCCAATCATGGCTGAGACATTGGGAGAAGGGCTAATGGGAGACACTTGGTATTCTTCCAGCTTGTTGGACTGTGTGAAGTCTTTGTGAAGTTGTTTTTTTTCTGACAGGGAAGCTGGATGGGGAAGCTGGATAACCATATCAAGAAATGACAAAGTGAATCAGTTTTTAAAAAAGGCTATAAATAGACCACGAAGGAGTGGAAGACCAGGCCTGTGCCCATTTAATGCCCTGATAAGCACAATCAATTACTAGCTGCACAATAGGGTGGTAATGGCTTAGTAATCCAGGGGCCCAGGCTTATGCTCTGGGGACAGGGGTTCAAATCCCACCATGGCATCTGGTGGAGTTTAAATTCACTTAGTAAATCTGGACTCTAAAGCCATTCTCAGTAGTGGTGACCATGAAACTATCATTGATTGTTGCAAAAAAACTCATCAGGTTTGAAGGAAATCTGCTGTCCTTCCCTGGTCTGGCCTACATGTGACTCCAGCCCCACAGGAATGTGGTTCACTCTTAATTGCCCTCTAAAATGGCCTAGCAAGCCACTCAGTTTGAGGGCAGTTAGGGATGGACAGCTGATGCTGACCTTGCCAACAATGCCCACATCCCATGAAAGCATTAAAAAAAAGTCTGTGACACCTCTTTCCTTGCAAGCACATAACAGTAATAAATTTTACTGATGTTTCAAGCTGGTTAGAAAACAGAAGACAGAAACTAGGGGTTAAAAGCGGTTCTCTAGACTGGAACAGGTGTTTACTAGGGATGGGTCCTGGCCTCTCTGATGTTGTTCATTTACAGAAGCAATGTGAATTCAGATGGGGAGATGGTGGCATAGTGGTATTGCCACTGGGCTAGTGATCTAGAGAGCCAATGTAATGCTCTGGCAGATCCCAGTTCAAATCCCACCACAGCAGACAGTGAAATTTAAATCCAATGGAAATAAAATTGTCATTGAAATCCAACCGGCTCACTAATGCCCCTTCAGGGAAGGAAAGCTGATGGCCTGACTGTCATATGACTCCAGACCCACAGCAAATGTGCTTGACTGTTAACTGTCCTCTGAAATGGTCTAACAAGCTGCTCAGTTCAAGGGCAATTAGGGATGGGTAACAATTGCTGGCCTAGCCAGTGATGCCCCCATCCTGTGAATGAATAATAAATAAAAGTAAAATTTGTGGAGAGCAACAAATTGGAGTGGAAGCTGTAATATTGAAGAGAATTTACTGCAAAATTTAGGAAGATGTTAACAAACTTGCGGGCTGGGTGTCTAATTGTAGTTGGATATTGGCCAGGATGCTGGGAAGGTCTGCCCTCTTCTTCAGAATGGTACCATGTGATCTTTCTCACCCAGCTGAGAGGTCAAATGCAGCCTTAGTTTAATTTCTCATCTGAAGGACGGATGAGACATTGAAATCTCTCTTGGTTCTAAAAGTACTCATCCTCTGTCAAAATTTTTTTTGATGAAGGGCCTTCACTCTAAACATCAGCTTCTGTTCCCTTTCCAGGGCGCGCTCTATATCAATGGAGATTGCAGCTAAGTTCTGAATTTACCATCGAATGGCTTGAAGGGCTGAATGACCTACTGCATCTCTTATTGCTAATGCTCTCTCCATGTCCTTGCTAAAGTTCATGCTCAGACTTGAGCATTGCAAAGCAGCCTAGGGAAAGATGAGATGCTGCTTCTGAAGTTTGCATTAAACTCGCCTTGACCCAAGTGGGCTGGATTAAGTTAAGTTGGGAAGGGTTGTCCTATGTTGAGTTGATTGAGTTAAGTTGGGATGAGTTGACTTGATTTGAGTTGAGATATTTTGACTTGGGTTGAGTTGAACTGGGTAAAGATGTGTTCAACTGAGCTGAGTTGAATTGGGTAGAGTGGCGTTTGTTGGGTTGAATTGGGTTTGGGGCGAGATGGCGTGAGTTGAGTTGAGTTGTATTAGGTAGAGTTTGGTAGACTTGAGTGAGGTATAGTTGATTTGACTTTACTTGATTTGATGTGAGTTGGGTTGAGTTAAGTTGAGTTGGGTAGAGTTGAATGTTGAGATGAGTTGTGTTAGGTAGTGTTGAGTTGAGTTGAGTTGGGTAGAGTTGAGGTGAGCTGGCTAGAGTTGGGGTGAGCTGGATAGAGTTGAGGTGAGCTGGGTAGAGTTGAGGTGAGCTGGGTAGAGTTGAGGTGAGCTGGGTAGAGTTGAGGTGAGCTGGGTAGTGTTGAAGTGAGCTAGGTAAAGTTGAGGCAAGCTGGGTAGAATTCCCACCAAGCACATGTTCCCACCACCTCCCCCTGTCAGCATTCCATTGGGACCATTCCCTCTGGGGTACCCTGGTCCATTCTCCATCACCCCAACACCTCATTCCCCTCCCACAGCACCTCCCCATGCAATTGCAGAAGGTACAACACCTGCCTCTTTACCTCCTCCCTCCTCACTGTCTAAGGGACCAAATACTTCTTTCAGATGAAGCAGCATTTCATTTGCAACTCCTTCAATTTAGTCTACTGCATTTGCTACTCCCACTGCAGTCTCCTCTACATTGGTGAGACTAAACGCAGACTGGGTGACCACTGCGTGGAACACTTTCGGTCTGTCCACAAGCATTACCCAGACCTCCCTGTCGCTTGCCATTTTAACAGTCCACCCTGTTCTCACACCCACATGTCTGACCTTGGCCTGCTGCATTGTTCCAGTGAAGCTCAACACAAACTGGAGGAACAGCACCTCATCTTCCGACTAGGCACTTTACAGCCTTCCGGACTGAATATTGAGTTCAACAACTTCAGACCATGATCTCTCACCTATTTCTTCACCCTTTTTAAAGCCCTTTTTTAACATTCATTTTTATTTTTTATCCATTTATTTTTATTCATTTTTATATCTCCTTTTTATCCCCCCTTTTATCCCTATTTCTATCCTTTTCTCCCCAACACCGCCCCCTCCCCCCACCCCAATAGGGCCATCAGTTGCTTGTTCTATGTTGCTCTTTCACTGAGTGCTGACTTTTGTCCTGCTATTATCACATTCTGCTTTCTGACCTTTATGACACTATCAGCACCTCCTTTAGTCCTAACCACCACCATTAACACCCCATTGTCTTTTTGTCCATGACATCATTGTCAATCTCTCCTTTGTCCCTCCTATCATTGGCTTGCTATCCAGCTTCATCTGCTCCACCCCCCTTTAAACAGTATAAATTTCATCATATTTCTACTTCCCTTTAGCTCTGAAGAAGGGTCATACGGACTCGAAACGTTAAATCTGTCTTTCTCTCCACAGGTGCTGCTAGGCCTGCTGAGTTTTTCCAGCATTTTCTGTTTTTATATAGGTAGAGTTCAGTTGGGTTGGGTCAAGTTGGTTTGAGTTGCATAGAGTTAAGTTGAGTCGGGTTGGATTGAATTAAATTCACGTGGGCCAGCTTGAGTTGGACTAGTTTAAGATAAGGTGAGTTGAGAAGAGATGGACTTAGTTAAGTGACAGTGAAGGTATGGCGATATAGTTCCAAGTCAGGATAGTGAGTGGCTTGGAGAGGAACTTCCAGGGGGTGATGTTCCCATCTATTTGCTGCTCTTGTCCTCCTAGATGGTAGTGGGCGTGGGTTTGGAATGTGCTGGCAAAGGAGGCTTGGTGAGTTGCTGCAGTGCATCTTGTGCATTGGTGGTGGAGTGAGTGAATGTTTAGGGTGGTGGATGGGGTGACAATCAAGCAGTGGAATATAATTTTGTTTCTGCTGATGGCCCACGGAGCCTCATGGGTGCCCGGTTTTGAGATACTAGAGCTGTTCTGGACCTATCCCATTTAGCACGGTGGTAGTGTCACACAGCACGATGGAGGGTATCCTCAACATGAAGGCGGGACTTTATCTGCACAAGAATTGTACAGTGGTCACTCCAATCAATAATGTCTTGAACTGAGGCATCTACGACAGGTGGATTAGTGAGAATTAGGTCAAGTAGGTATTTGGCCCTTGTTGGTTCCTTCACAACCTGTTGCAGACCCAGTCTGACAGATATAAGAACATATAAAATAGGAGCAGGAGTAGGCCATTCAGCCCCTCAAGCCTGCCCCACCATTCAATAAGATCATGGCTGATCTGCCCCAGGCCTCAGCTCCTCTTTCATGCCAGCTCCTCATAGCCCTCAACTCCCTGATATTTCAAACATCTAACTACTCCTCTTTAAATACTTTCAGTAATCTAACCTCCACAACTCTCTGGGGTGGAAAATTCCAGACATTCACTGCCCTCTGAGAGAAGAAATTCCTTCGCATCCCAGTTTTAAATGAGTGTCCCCTTATTCTGTAAACTATGTCTCCAAGTTTGAGATTCTCCCACTAGTGGAAACATCTTCTCAACCTCTACCCTGTCAAGCCCCCTCAGAATCTTGTATGTTTCAATAAGATCACCCCTCATTATTGTAAACTCTAACGAATAAAGGCTTAACCTGTTTAGCTGTTCTCGATAAGTTAACCTCTTCATCCCAGGAATCAGCTTAATGAATCTCTTTTGAACTGCCTCCAATGCCAGTATATCCTTTCTTAAATATGGGGACCAAAACTGTACACAGTGCTCCAGTTGCAGCCTCACCAACACCCTGTACAGTTGTAACAAGACTTCCCTATTTTTAAACTCCAGCCCCCACGCAATACAGGTCAAATTCCATTTACCTTCTTAATTACTTGCTGCACCTGTATGCTGACTTTTTGTGTTTCATGCACAAGAACACCCAGATCCCTCTGTGCTGCACTTTTTGGAGTCTCTCTCCATTTAAATAATAGTCTGCCTTTTGATTCTTCCTACAAAGTGCATGACCTCACACTTTCCTACATTAAACTCCACATGTCCTTCAGTACTTGGCCAGTCCATCAGTAGTGGTGCTAATGAGCCACTCTTGTTGATGGGTTTGAGTACATTTTATACCCTTGTTACCCATAGTGTTTCTTCCAAGTGATGTTCAACGTGGAGGAGTAGTGATTCACCAGCTAAGGGAGGGTGTTAGCTGATAATCAGCAGGAGGTTTCCTTGCCCATTCCCTCCAGACTCTATACCACTGTACTGCTGCCTCTGCTGGGTCTGTGTTGCCAGTGGGACAGGACAGAGATGGGAGTGGAGGAGTCTTGGGCATTGGCTGTAAGATATGATTTGACAGTGAATCCCTGTGAGTTTGCAGTTGACTTACCACAAAGGATGGGATAAAATATACCTTTATACTTGAGATGAAGATATACTTTGTAGAGTGAGAACACTCTACACATGCTTGCAACTTATAGGCTGTGATGAAATATAGAAAATTTAAGGCACAGAAGGAGACCATTTGGCCCATCATGTCTGTGCCAACTGTGAAAGAGCTATCCGGCCTAATTCCGCTTTCCAGCTCTTGGTCTATAACTCAAGTGCGTATTCAAGTACTTTTTCAATATGCTGATGAGTTTCTACCTCTACCATAGAAACATAGAAACTAGGAGCAGGAGTAGGTCATTCAGCTCCTCCAGCCTGCTCCACCAATCACTGTGATCATGGTTGATCCTCTATCTCAATGCCATACTCGATGCTCTCTCCCCATACCCCTTGATGCATTTAGAGTCTAGAAATCTATCTATTTCCTTCTTAAATATATTCAGTGATTTGGCCTCCACAGCCTCTGTGGTAGAGAATTCCACAGGTTCACCACCCTCTGAGTGAAGAAGTTTCTCCTCATCTCAGTCCTAAATGGCCTACCCTGTATCCTGAGACTGTGACCCCTTGTTCTAGACCCCCCCAGCCAGAGGAAACATCATCTCTGCATCTAGTCTGACCAGCCCTGTCAGAATTTTATATGTTTCAATGCGATCCCCTCTCATTCTTCTAAACTCCAGTGAATACAGACCTAGTCGACCCAATCTCTCCTCATACAACAATCCCGCCACCTCAGGAATCAGTCTGGTGAATCTTCACTGCACTCTCTCTCTGACAATTATATCCTTTCTTAGATAAGGAGACCAAAACTGTACACAATACTCCAGGTGTGGTCTCACCAAGACCCTGTACAGCTGCAGTAAGACATCCTTGCTCCTGTACTCAAGTCCTCTCACAATGAAGGCCAACATACCATTTGCCTTCTTAACTGCTTGCTGTAGCTGCATGATTGCTTTCAGTGATTGATGTACAAGGACACCCAGATCCCTTTGTACCTCAACATTTCCCAATCTATCACCATTTAAATACTACTCTGCCATAACTTCACACTTTTCCACATTATACTGCGCCTGCCATGTATTTGCCCACTCACTCAACCTGCCTGAATCACCTTGAAACCTTTTAACCTCTTCGCTCACATTCTCGCTAAGTTTTGTGTCATCAGCAAACTTGGAAATGTTACATTTGGTTCCCTCTTCTGAATCATTGATATATATTGTGAATAGCTGGGGCCCAAGCACTAGTCACCGCCTGCCACTCCAAAGAAGACCTATTTATTCTTACTCTCTGTTTCCTGCCTGCTAACTAATTCTCAATCCTTGCCAATATATTACACCCAATCCCATGAGCTTTAATCTTTCACACTAACCCCTTATTTGGGACTTTATCAAAAGCTTTCTGAAAATCCAAATACACCACATCCACTGGTTCTCCCTTATCTATTCTGCTAGTTACATCCTCAAAAAACTCCATGATTTCCCTTTCATTAATCCATGTTGACTTTGTCTAATCCTGTTGATATTTTCTAAGTGTCCAGGTATCACATCCTTTAAAACAGACTCTAGCATTTTCCTTGATGTTAGGCTAACCGGTCTGTAATTCACTGTTTTCTCCCTCCCTCCTTCTTTAAATAGTGGGGTTACATTTGCCACCCTCCAATCTACTGGGACTGTTCCAGAATCTACAGAATTTTGGAAGATGACAAACAATGCATTCACTATTTCCATGACCACCTCCTTTAATACCCTGGGATGTAGATTATCAGACCCTGGGGATTTATTAGCTTTCAGTCCCATTAATTTCTCCAGCACTGTTTTTTTAATAATACTAATTTCCTTCAATTCCTCCTTTTCACTAGACCCTTGATTCCCTAGTATTTCTGGGAAGTTATTTGTGTCTTCCTCTGTGAAGACAGAATTAAAGTAGTTGTTTAATTGTTCTGCCATTTCCCTGTTCTCCATTGTAAATTCTTCTGTTTCGGACTGTCAGGGGTCTACATTTGTCTTCACTAATCTTTTTCATTTTACATAATTATAGAAGCTTTTACAGTCTGCTTTTATGTTCCTTGCAAGTTTACTCTCATACTCTATATTTCCCCTCTTAATCAATCTCTTGGTCCTCCTTTGCTGAATTCTAAACTGCTCCCAATCCTCAGGCTTGCTACTTTTTCTAACAACTTTATATGACTCCTCTTTGGATCTAATACTATCCTTCACTTATTTTGTTAGTTGTGGTTGGGCCACTTTTCCTGTTGTGTTTTTGTGCCAGAAAGGAATATATAACTGCTCCAAGGCATACATTCATTCCTTATATACTAGCCTTTGCCTATCCACTGTCATGCCTTTTAATGAAGTTCCTCAATCTATCTTAGCCCAACTCACCCCTCATACCTTCACAGTTTCCTTTGTTTAGGTTTAGGACTCTAGTTTTGGATTGGACTACTTCACTTTCCATCCTAATGAAGGATTCTATCATGTTATGGTCACTGTTCCCTGAAGGGATTATTCCCGGGATAAAGAACTGTATCTATGACGATAGGTTGGAGAGGTTCGGATTCTTTTCCTTGGAGAAAAGAAGGCTGAGAGGAGACTTGATAGAGATATTCAAGATCCTGAGGGGTACGGACAGGGTAAACAATGAAAAATTGTTCCCGCTCAAGAGTACATCAAGGATTAGAGGGCACAGGTTCAAAATAATTGGTAAAAGGAGTAAATGTGATGTGAGGAAAAATGTTTTCACCCAGAGGGTGGTTGGAATCTGGAACAAACTTCCTGAGAGGGTGGTGGAGGCAGGTTCGATCGAGGTATTCAAAAGGGAATTGGATTGTTACCTGAAAAGAGAGAATGTGCAAGGTTATGGAGATAAGGCAAGGGAGTGGGACTAGGTGGAATGCTCGTTCAGAGAGTCAGTGCAGACTTGAAGGGCTGAGTGGCCTCCTTTTGCATTGTAAAGATACTGTGATACTGTGACCCCGCACATCAAGATTATTAATTAACCCTTCTCATTGCACTATACCAGGTCTAGGATAGCCTATTCCCTTGTCGGTTCCTCAACATACCAGTGTAAAAAACCATCTCGTTTACACTCCATCTTCCACAGTATTATTGCTAATTTGATTTGCCCAGTCTATATGTAGATTAAAGTCACTCGTGATCACTGCAGCACCCTTGTTACATGCATGTCTAATTTCCTGTTTAATGCCATCCCCTACTTTACCACTACTGTTTGGAGGCCTATGGACAACTCCCACTAATGTTTTCAACCCCTTGTTTCTTCTTCACTCAACCTAGCCTGATTTTACATCTGGATTTTCTGGGCCAATATCTGCTCTCACTATCACACTGATTTCATCCTTCACTAACAATCCCACCCCAACACCTTTTCCTTTTTGCCTGTCCTTCCTAAATATTGAATACCCTTGTCTATTCAGTTCCCAGCCTTGGTCACCCTGCAGCCATGTCTCTGTAATCACAATCATAGCGTACCCGTTTACATCTGTTTGCGCTGTGAATTCATCTACCATATTGCGAATGCTCCGTGCATTCAGATACGGTGTCTTTAGACTTGCCTTTTTAACAATTTTTTTTGTACTATGGCCCTATTTGCTGGTAGCCCCTGTTTCCTCTGCCATTCCATTTTTGCCTTCTACTTTTCTGCCTTTCATTTTCCCTATGTCATTGGTACCGATATGGACCACGATCTCTGGCTGTTCACCCTCTCCCTTCAGAATGCACTTCAGCTGTTTAGTGGCATCCTTGACCTTACACCAGGGAGGCAACAGACCATCTTGGTGTCACGTCTATAGCCACAGAAACATCTACCTGTTCCCCTTACGATAGAATCCCCTATCACTATAGCTCTCCCACTTTTTCCTAGCACCCCGCCACCACCACCACCCCCCCACCCCACCGGCAGCTGAGCAACTCGTGGTGCCACAGACCTGCTCTTGTTGCATTCCCCTGAGAAACCATCTCCCCCAGCAGTATCCAAAACGGAAAGTCTATTAGAGAGGGAGATGGATCCAGGGACTCCTGCACTACCTGCCTTTACTCTGTCTGGCAGTCACTCAGTCCCTTTCTGCTTGCTTTTTACCTGCGGTGTGACCACATCACTGTACATGCTACCCACGAAGATCTCATCCTTGCAGGTTCTCCACAGTGACTCCAGCCGCAGCTCCAGCTATGAAGCATGAGCAGCTGCAGCTGGAGACACTTCCTGCACACATGGTCACCAGGGACACTGGAAGTGCCCCATGACTTCCCACATTGCACAGGAGGTGCATTCTTCTTAGCCAAACTGCCATGCCTTTACTTTTACTTTCTCTAGTTTAGAGAATGTCAAGGACAGAAGAAATACTCACCAGATTCTACATCCAAGGCTGCCTCCCTCTTTACTGAGGAAAGGTAGAAAATAAAAGGATCTCTCCTTCCCTCCACTGAACTCCCTCTCTTACCAAACTCCAAACTAATGTAGCCCAAAGCAACACTCCAGTGCAGGCAAGGCAACATTGTAATGGCCTGCTTTGCTGCCTTTCAGGCAGTGATCCTCACCACCCTCTAGGTGAAAAATGCTTCTTCAACTCCCTCTAATCCTCCCACCCAATTACTTTAAATCTACGTCCCCTTGTTATTGTCCTGGTTGCAAACGAAAACGGGTTCTTCCCATCCACATCACCTAGACCCTTCGTAATCGTATTCACCCCAATTAAATCTGTCCTCAGCCTCCTCTGTCTAAATAAACCAACCCCAGCCTATCCAATCCTTCCTGATCACTAAAACCTCTCCAGACCTGTCACCATCCTCTGTAATTCTCCTCTGCAAAGTCTCTGGTGTGATCACATCACCTTCCTGTAATTTGGTAATGAGAGCTAAAAGATTTTCCTAGAAGCATGAGTTAAGGTGGCTGATGCCTGGAGGCTGAAACCCAACCTGGAAGCAAAGTTGACAGATGCGGTGATGGAAACATCTGCAGCCAAAATTACGGCCCACGCTCCTGTCAGAGGGATTGAAAGATCAGTGGCAGACAGCCCAGATTCAGGACCTGTTTATAACATTAATACTCATCACAATCCTCAAGCTAATGCTGGTTTTGGTTTGGGAGTAGGTGATTAATACATAGTTCTCTGCTGACACCAGCCCATTTTAGAGGCAATTAAAATCGATTATAAATATAAACTGGCGAATTCGTTGTTGAGCAAGGCATGTGTGGTATTCAAAGTTCATTTATGCAAAGCCTGACTCCCTTATTTGCAGTGGGTGAGACCTTCCCATTCACAAGTTGATGCACGTCCAGTTTCAAACAGAGAATAGAATTCGATCTCTCCTGCTGTGCAAAGATGTGAGCAGATTGCTGTAAGTTTACACCATTCACCATTTGACCAATCATGTCCGTGCTGGACCTTCACTGGAGGAATCCAAAACTAACCCCACTAACCCTCCAAATCCATAAATCTTCCTCTGCTTCTAGTTTGTAACAATTTTGCCCTTAAAAGGTGCTCCACTTCCTGCATCACTCACTCACTGTGGTAAAGCATTCCTAATTCCAACAATCCCAGTGTCTTAAAAAGTTTCTTTAGTTCTGCTCACTCTCTTAGCCATATTTCTAACTGGATAATGTCTCCATAACAACTTCAATCTTGACTTTTTCCACTATCAAAACTTTTCTCAAAAAGTCTCAATGCTATCGATAACTCTGTTAGAGTGGATCTACTCCCTGTATCTCAACTCACCACCATTTGCTGTTCTTGAGAATCTATATGCTATGGCAAGAAACCCTTTCTATATTCGTGCGCCCAATACGACAGACCATACCCTCACTGTGAATGAACCAATGTTTAGCACAAGTTTGTCACATTATCTGGCATAGTGGTATTATCAGATAAAAACAAAAAACTGCGGATGCTGGAAATCCAAAACAAAAACAGAATTACCTGGAAAAACTCAGCAGGTCTGGCAGCATCAGCAGAGAAGAAAAGAGTTGACGTTTCGAGTCCTCATGACCCTTCAACAGAACTGAGTGAATATTAGGAGAGGGGTGATATAAGCTGGTTTAAGGTGGGGGGTTGGGGGGTGGGGGGAGAGAAGTCGGGGCGGGGGGGGGGGTGGTTGTAGGGACAAGCAAGCAGTGATAGGAGCAGATAATCAAAAGATGTCACAGACAGAAGAACACAGAGGTGTTGAAGGTGGTGATATTATCTAAATGAATGTGCTAATTAAGAATGGATGGCAGGGCACTCAAGGTACAGCTCTAGTGGGGGTGGGGTGGAAAGGCTAACAGGGCATAAAAGATATAGATTTAAAAATAATGGAAATAGGTGAGAAAAGAAAAATCCATATAAATTATTGGAAAAAACAAAAGGAAGGGGGAAACAGAAAGGGGGTGGGGATGGGGGAGGGAGCTCACGACCTAAAGTTGTTGAACTCAATATTCAGACCGGAAGGCTGTAAGGTGCCTAGTCGGAAGATGAGGTGTTGTTCCTCCAGTTTGCGTTGGGCTTCACTGGAACAATGCAGAAAGCCAAGGACAGACATGTGGGCAAGAGACCAGGGTGGAGTGTTAAAATGGCAAGCGACAGGGAGGTTTGGGTCATTCTAGCGGACAGACCGCAGGTGTTCTGCAAAGCGGTCGCCCAGTTTACGTTTGGTCTCTCCAATGTCGAGGAGACCACATTGGGAGCAACAAATGCAGTAGACTAAGTTGGGGGAAATGCAAGTGAAATGCTGCTTCACTTGAAAGGAGTGTTTGGGCCCTTGGACGGTGAGGAGAGAGGAAGTGAAGGGGCAGGTGTTGCATCTTTTGCGTGGGCATGGGGTGGTGCCATAGGAGGGGGTTGAGGAGTAGGGGGTGATGGAGGAGTGGACCAGGGTGTCCCGGAGGGAATGATCCCTACGGAATGCCGATAGGGGGGGTGAAGGGAAGATGTGTTTGGTGGTGGCATCATGCTGGAGTTGGCGGAAATGGCGGAGGATGATCCTTTGAATGCGGAGGCTGGTGGGGTGATAAGTGAGGACAAGGGGGACTCTATCATGTTTCTGGGAGGGAGGAGAAGGCGTGAGGGCGAATGCGCGGGAGATGGGCCGGACACGGTTGAGGGCCCTGTCAACGACCATGGGTGGAAAACCTCGGTTAAGGAAGAAGGAGGACATGTCAGAGGAACTGTTTTTGAAGGTAGCATCATCGGAACAGATGCGACGGAGGTGAAGGAACTGGGAGAATGGGATGGAATCCTTACAGGAAGCTAGGTGTGAGGAGCTGTAGTAGAGATAGCTGTGGGAGTCGGTGGGTTTGTAATGGATATTGGTGGACAGTCTATCACCAGAGATTGAGACAGAGAGGTCAAGGAAGGGAAGGGAAGTGTCAGAGATGGACCACGTGAAAATGATGGAGGGGTGGAGATTGGAAGCAAAATTAATAAATTTTTCCAAGTCCCGACGAGAGCATGAAGCAGTACCGAAGTAATCATCGATGTACCGGAGAAAGAGTTGTGGAAGGGGGCCGGAGTAGGACTGGAACAAGGAATGTTCCACATACCCCATAAAGAGACAGGCATAGCTGGGGCCCATGCAGGTACCCATAGCCACACCTTTTATTTGGAGAAAGTGAGAGGAGTTGAAGGAGAAATTGTTCAGTGTGAGAACAAGTTCAGCCAGACGGAGGAGAGTAGTGGTGGATGGGGATTGTTTGGGCCTCTGTTCGAGGAAGAAGCTAAGGGTCCTCAGACCATCCTGATGGGGGATGGAGGTGTAGAGGGATTGGACATCCATGGTGCAGAGGAAGCAGTTGGGGCCAGGGAACTGGAAATTATTGATGTGACGTAAGGTGTCAGAGGAATCACGGATGTAGGTGGGAAGGGACTGGACAAGGGGAGAGAGAAGGGAGTCAAGATAACGAGAAATGAGTTCTGTGGGGCAGGAGCAAGCTGAGACGATCGGTCTACCGGGGCAGTTCTGTTTGTGGATTTTAGGTAGGAGATAGAAGCGGGCCGTCCGAGGTTGGGCGACTATCAGGTTGGAAGCTGTGGGAGGGAGATCCCCAGAGGAGATGAGGTCAGTGACAGTCCTGGAAACAATGGCTTGATGTTCAGTGGTGGGGTCATGGTCCAGGGAGAGGTAGGAGGAAGTGTCTGTGAGTTGACGCTCAGCCTCCGCGAGGTAGAGGTCAGTGCGCCAGACAACAACAGCACCACCCTTGTCAGCGGGTTTGATGACAATGTCAGGGTTGGACCTGAGAGAATGGAGTGCAGTAAGTTCAGAGAGAGACAGGTTAGAATGGGTGAGAGGAGCAGAGAAATTGAGACGACTAATGTCGCGCCGACAGTTCTCAATGAAAAGATCAAGAGAAGGTAAGAATCCAGAAGGGTTTTTCCTTTCCCACCTATTTCCATTATTTTTAAATCTTTTATACACCCCCACCCCCACTAGAGCTGTACCTTGAGTGCCCTACCATCCATTCTTAATTAGCACATTCATTTAGATAATATCACCAACTTCAACACGTGTTCTTTTGTTCTTTTGTCTATGACATCTTTTGATTATCTGCTCCTATCACTGCTTGCTTGTCCCTACAACCACACCACCCACCCCCCCCCCGATTTCTCTCCCCCCACCCAACCAACACCCCCCCAATCCCACTTAAACCAGCTTATATTTCACCCCTCTCCTTGGATTCACCTAGTTCTGTCGAAGGGTCATGAGGACTCGAAACATCAACACTTTTCTTCTCCTCCGATGCTGCCAGACCTGCTGAGTTTTTCCAGATAATTCTGTTTTTATAGTGGTATTATCACTCAACTGGTATTTCAGAGACCAGGGTAATGCTCTGGGGATCTGGATTCAAATCCCATCACAGCAGATGGTGAAATTTGAATTCAATAGAAAATCTGGAATTAAAAGTCTAATGGTGACCACAAACTATTGCTGACTGTTATAAAAACCTTTAGGGCAGGAAATCAGCTGGCCTACATGTGATTCCAGTCCCCTAAATGTCCTCTGAACAACGGCAATCAGGAATGGGCAATAAATGCTGGCCTAGCCAGTGATGCCCATAACCCATGAACGTATAAAAAAAATACTGTGTAAATTTATATTATCAATGGTCTTTTTAAATAACATCAGCATGAAACCATCCTTGATCTCTGTTCATCGGAATTGTTACTGTGCAGAAGGAGGCCATTCAGCCCATCATGTCTGCACTAGCTCTCCGAGTGAGCAACTCACCTGGTGTCATTCTCCTGCCTTTTCCCCGTAACCCTGCACATTGTTTCTTTTCAAATAATCATCATACTCCCCCATGAATGCCGTGATTGAATCTGCCTCCCCCACACTCTCAGGCATTCCAGACCCCAGCCATTCGCTGTGTGAAAAAGGTTTTCCCTCATGTCACTTTTGCTTCTTTAGCTAATTACCTTAAATCTGTGCCCCTCTCATTCTCGATCCTTCCACCAATGGGAACAGTTTCTCCTTATCTACTCTGCCCAGACCCCTCAAGATTTTGAACATCACAAACAAATCTCCTCTCAGTCTTTTCTTCTCGAAGGAAAACAGTCCCAACTTCTCCAATCTAACTTCGTAACTGAAGTTCCTCATCCCTGGAACCATTCTCGTGAATCTTTTCTGCACTCTCTCCAATGTCTTCACATCCTTCCTAAAGTGTGTCACCCAGGACTGAACACAACACTCCAGCTGAGGTCTAACTAGTGACTTTTACAAGTTCAACATAATCTCCTTGCTCTTGTACTCTCTGCCCCTATTAATAAAGCCCAGGATACTGTATGCTTTATTAATTCTGCTCTCAACCTCTCCTGCCACCTTCAATGATTTATGACATATACACCCAGGTCCCTCTGATCCTGCCCCCGTTTAGAATTGTACCCTTCACTTTATATTGCCTCTCCATGTTCTCCGCCTTGAACTTCATCTGCCGCCAGACCATCCATTCCACCAACTTGTCTATGTCCTTTCAAAGTTCAGCCCATCCTCTCAATGTCTTTCCATTGAGTGTATGCTTCTATTCCTCATTTTAACCCTCAGAATTTATTGCCTCCCGTTTCTTGACATTAAACTGCGCCTGCCACTTGTCTGTCCATTCCACTAACCCCACCACCCCAGGTCTTTCTAAAATCCTCTCACTGTTTGCCAAACCCCCAATTTGCTGGAACAGGAAAGGTAAATACTGAGCTCACAATGTTTAAGATCCATCACCTTGTGCAATTACAGATTCCTTGTCACAACCTAACCTGAAATGTTGGGCTGGATATTTCCCACAATATTCAGGACCCCAGCATTGCAACCAAATTGGAGGTCCTGAGCCCAACTTACTGGCAAGGTGACCAACATGATTCCAAGGTGATGATCCAGCCTCACACTCCCTGGACACATTACTGATGCCTGCACTTTGATGCTGGTCATTGCTGCCAGAATGTAGTGGGCAGGCATTACCGAGTTCCCTCATACTCTCTGTGTGCTCTCAGTACCTTTCAGGTGGGACTGGCCCCATTCTGTCCAGTATCTGTGACCAGTGATGCTGTGCAAGTGAGCTGCCCTCGGCCAGACAGGAGTCAGACGTTCTCAGAGGCTGTGTGAAGATCTACAGGGTGCCCTCACTGCATGTCATCACCATCCTCCTGGAATCGAGCGACTATTAAGGCCTCCCCTGCATCTCCATGACAGGAGCATTCTCACAGAGGGTATTGGCGCTGCCATAAGCCAGACTGGAGTCAAACATTCACAGATGCAATGTGAGGATCTACGGGGACACCTCACTGTGTGTCATCATCATCCTCCACAAAACTAGCAGCTATGAGGGCCTCCCGAGCACGCCTGCCTCGTCTGGCCAGTGCCAGGGCCTCTTTGCTGTCATCATCACCTCCGAGGATCTCCTCACTCTCATCCCCATCCCCATCCTCCTCATTGGAGGAGACCTCCAGCTCCTCCATCTCCCCCTCAGCCAGCTCCTCTCCCTGTTGCAGCGCCAGGTTGTAAAGGGTGCAGCAGACGATGATGATGTGTGACACCCTCTGTGGACTGTATTGCAGGGATCCACCAGACCGGTCCAGGCACCGGAACCTCATCTTCAGCATCCGGATGGTCTGTCCCACCAAGCTGTGAGCTGCTGCATGAGCCTCATTATCCCGTCTCTCTGCTGCAGTCTGAGGCCCCCACACGGGTGTCATCAGCCACGGCCTCTGTGGGTGGCCCTTGTCCCCGAGGAGCCCACCCTGCAGCCTCTGTGGACCCTGGAAGACTCCAGGGATCTGAGACTGACTGAGAATGTAGGAGTCGTGGACACTCCCTGGGAACCGTGCCCAGACCTGCAGGATGTGTTTGTGGTGCTCACACACCAACTGCACATTCAGCCAATGGAAGCCCTTGTGGTTGATGTAGCCGACCGTGTGTTGCCACGGAGATCGGAGAGCCACATGAGGGCAGTCGATGGCCCCCTGCACCTGTGGGAAACCCGAGATCTGGGCAAATCCAATCGGTCTTGTATCCTGGCTGTCCCGGTCCCAGGCAAAATGTACAAAGTTATGTGGCCCTCACAAAGATGGCATCTGTGACCTCATGGATGTATTTGTGGGTGGAGGCTTGTGAGATCCCACACACGTCACCTGTGGAGCCCTGAAAGGAGCCACTGGCGTGGAAATTAAGCACCATGGTCACTGGCAGTAGATGCCCTTCATGACCCCGTGGCACCAGATGTGACCAGCAGCTGGCAGATGTAACCAACCAGTTCCCTAGACAGGTGCAGTCTTTGGCGACAGAGATTCTTGGTCATCTGCAGAAATGAAAGGTGTGGGAATTCTCCTAACCCACACTGCAAGGCTGGCCTGTTAGCTTGAACCATGGGGGAGACTGGTTCAAACCGGGATGCTGACATTGCCAAGGGGCTGTGAGCACCTCCAGCAGTGACTGCTCCATGGCCCAGCTTCAGCAAGGAGATTGTACAACGTGTGCAGTTGTCCAACTATTCTGCAGTTCACTAAAACACTCATTAGTTTGCAGTCTGTGCCAAGGAGTGAAAAGCTCTGGAGCACTTGGTGACACTTTCATGCCGCTGCGCTGTTTGAGTGGGCAGAGAAGCTAGAGACCCAACTCCAATCACATCAATGTGGCTGTGCCTGAACTGTCTCAGCTGCAGAGGAACGGTCACTTTATACAAGGTGTCCCTGATGTCTGGCTGCTTCCCTCACCCCCACCAACACGTACTTGTGCGCTACCACCAAACTCAATGCAGCCCTTGCCCCTTCCCCCCATGCCCCTGAACCTTGAAGTCCAGCAGGCGACCTGGGTGAGTGCTTCACAAGGTGACTGCGTACTGACCTCAGTGTGCATACCACCAAGTACATGCCTTTGTATGCTGTTGTGAAACACATTGGTGTACAATTAGGCCGACATCGGCAGATGATCCAGCGGAGGGGACAGTTCCGGTGGGCTGGGCTTATAATGATATGCGGATGTATTACACTCAGGTTCCCAACATCCGATAGTGGGAAATGCAGCCCACCATCAACAGGCAGAATGGGTGATTGAAAACTATTTTCACAACATCTTGACAACAATTTTTTGCCTTCTCACCATATTGTCCGCTCATGCCACCAAACACGCCCGTGACAGCGGGCAGGGATGATTCTGCCCACCGTCCTCCTTTGTCCAGTCTGCCGTTGAGCAATTTATTCGCCTGAACTTGGTCTGGCATCTCCCCTTGACCTTGCCGCCATGGGTAGCCCTGTCAAGATCAAGGAGTTCCTGACGTCATAACTCAAAGAAACATCATAGCATCATAGCCTCTTCACCAAATCAAGGTGACAATCTACAAAGCAATCTGATACCTTGGCAGACACCACTCACAGAGACCAACCAATGATGAGATGATCCAGTCCTGAGACACACACAGACTGTACAGGAGCTGACACTGAGACCCACACATGGACTGTACAGGAGCTGACACTCAGACACACACGGACTGTACAGGAGCTGACACTGAGACACACACGGACTGTACAGGAGCTGACACTGAGACCCACACAGGGACCGTACAGGAGCTGACACTCAGACACACACGGACTGTACAGGAGCTGACACTGAGACCCACACAGGGACCGTACAGGAGCTGACACTCAGACACACACGGACCGTACAGGAGCTGACACTGAGACACACACGGACTGTGCAGGAGCTCACACTGAGACCCAAACAGGGACGTACAGGAGCTGACACTGAGACACACACGGACTGTACAGGAGCTGACACTGAGAAACACATGGATTTACAGGCGCTGACACTGAGACACACAGAGACTGGACAGGAGCTGACACTGAGACACACACGCACCGTACAGGAGCTGACACTAAGAAACACACGCACTGCACAGGAGCTGACACTGAGACCCACACACGGACCGTACAGGAGCTGACACTGAGACCCAAACAGGGACGTACAGGAGATGACACTGAGACACACACGGACCGTACAGGAGCTGACACTGAGACCCAAACAGGGACGTACAGGAGATGACACTGAGACACACACGGACCGTACAGGAGCTGACACTGAGACACACACGGACTGTACAGGAGCTGACACTGAGACACACATGGACTGTACAGGCGCTGACACTGAGACACACACGCACCGTACAGGAGCTGACACTAAGAAACACACGCACTGTACAGGAGCTGACACTGAGACCGACACAGGGACAGTACAGGAGCTGACACGGAGATGCACACAGACTGTACAGGGGCTGACACTGAGACACAAACGGACTGTACAGGAGCTGACATTGAGACACACACGGACTGTACAGGAGCTGACACTGAGAAACACATGGATTTACAGGCGCTGACACTGAGACACACAGAGACTGGACAGGAGCTGACACTGAGACACACACGCACCGTACAGGAGCTGACACTAAGAAACACACGCACTGCACAGGAGCTGACACTGAGACCCACACACGGACCGTACAGGAGCTGACACTGAGACCCAAACAGGGACGTACAGGAGATGACACTGAGACACACACGGACCGTACAGGAGCTGACACTGAGACCCAAACAGGGACGTACAGGAGATGACACTGAGACACACACGGACCGTACAGGAGCTGACACTGAGACACACACGGACTGTACAGGAGCTGACACTGAGACACACATGGACTGTACAGGCGCTGACACTGAGACACACACGCACCGTACAGGAGCTGACACTAAGAAACACACGCACTGTACAGGAGCTGACACTGAGACCGACACAGGGACAGTACAGGAGCTGACACGGAGATGCACACAGACTGTACAGGGGCTGACACTGAGACACAAACGGACTGTACAGGAGCTGACATTGAGACACACACGGACTGTACAGGAGCTGACACTGAGACACACACAGACTGTACAGGAGCTGACATTGAGACACACACGGACTGTACAGGAGCTGAAACTGAGACACACACAGACTGTACAGAGGCTAACAATGAGACACACACATACGGAATGTACAGGAGCTGACACTGAGACACACACGGACTGAGCTGGGGCTGACACTGAGACACACATGGACTGTACAGGAGCTGACACTGAGACACACACACAACGTACAGGAGCTTACACGGAGACACATACAGACTGTACAGGAGCTGACACAGACACACACAGACTGTACAGGAGCTGACACTGATACACACACCGACAGCACAGAGGCTGACACTGAGACACAAAAACACGGACTGTACAGGAGCTGACATTGAGACACACACGCACTGTGCTGGGGCTGACACTGAGACACACACCGACCATACAGGAGCTGACACTGAGACACACATGGACTGTACAGGCGCTGACACTGAGACAAACACAGAATGTACAGGAGCTGACACTGAGACACACACGCACCGTACAGGAGCTGACACTAAGAAACACACGCACTGTACAGGAGCTGACACTGAGACCGACACAGGGACAGTACAGGAGCTGACACTGAGACACAAACGGACTGTACAGGAGCTGACATTGAGACACACACGGACTGTACAGGAGCTGAAACTGAGACACACACAGACTGTACAGAGGCTAACAATGAGACACACACACACGGAATGTACAGGAGCTGACACTGAGACACACACAGACCGTACAGGAGCTGACACTGAGACACACATGGACTGTACAGGAGCTGACACTGAGACACACATGGACTGTACAGGGGCTGACACTGAGACACACATGGACTGTACAGGAGCTGACACTGAGACACACACACAACGTACAGGAGCTGACACGGAGACACACACAGACTGTACAGGAGCTGACACAGACACACACGGACTGTACAGGATCTGACACTGAGACACACACCGACAGCACAGAGGCTGACACTGAGACACAAAAACACGGACTGTACAGGAGCTGACATTGAGACACACACGCACTGTGCTGGGGCTGACACTGAGACACACACAGGGACCGTACAGGAGCTGACACTGAGACACACACGCACTGCACAGGAGCTGACACTGAGACCCACACAGGGACCGTACAGGAGCTGACACTGAGATGCACACCGACTGTACAGGGGCTGACACTGAGACACACACGGACTGTACAGGAGGTGACACTGAGACACACAAGGACTGTACAGGAGCTGAAACTGAGACACACACGGACTGAGCTGTGGCTGACACTGAGACACACACAGACTGTACAGGAGCTGACACTGAGACACACACGAACCGTACAGGAGCTGACACTGAGACACACACGGACTGTAGAGGAGCTGACACTGAGACACACACGGATTGTACAGGAGCAGACACTGGGACACACACGGATTGTACAGGAGCTGACACTGAGACACACACGGACTCAACATGAGCTGACACTGAGAAACACACGGACTGGACAGGAGCTGACATTGAGACACACACGGACTGTACAGGAGCTGACACTGAGACACACAAGGACTGTACAGGGGCTGAAACTGAGACACACATGGACTGTACAGGAGCTGACACTGAGACACACATGGACTGTACAGGAACTGACACTGAGACGCACAAAGACTGTACAGGAGCTGACACTGAGACACACACGGACCGTACAGGAGCTGACAATGAGACACACACGGACTGTACAGGAGCTGACACTGAGACACACAGGGACTGTGCAGGAGCTGACACTGAGAAACACACGCACCGTACAGGTGCTGATACTGAGACACACACGGTCCGTACAGGAGCTGGCACTGAGACACACATGGAATGTACAGGAGCTGACACTGAGACACACACGGACTGTACAGGAGCTGACACTGAGACACACACGGACTGTACAGGAGCTGACAATGAGACACACACCGACTGTACATGGTCTGACACTGAGACACACAAACATGGACAGTACAGGAGCTGACACTGAGACACACACGGACTGTACAGGAGCTGACACTGAGACACACAAAGACTGTACAGGAGCTGACACTGAGACACACACGCACCATACAGGAGTTGACACTGAGACACACACGCACAGTACAGGAGCTGACACTGAGACCCACACAGGGACTGTACAGGGGCTGACACTGAGACACACACGGACTGTACAGGAGCTGATACTGAGACACACACGGACTGTACAGGAGCTGACACTGAGAAACACACGGACTGTACAGGAGCTGACAATGAGACACACACCGACTGTACATGGTCTGACACTGAGACACACAAACACGCACAGTACAGGAGCTGACACTGAGACACACACGGACTGTACAGGAGCTGACACTGAGACACACAAAGACTGTCCAGGAGCTGACACTGAAACACACAGGAACTGTGCTGAGGCTGACACTGAGACACACACGGACTGTACAGGAGCTGACAGTGAAACACACACGGACTGTACAGGAGATGACACTGAGACACACACGCTCCGTTCAGGAGCTGACACTGAGACACACACGGTCTGTACAGGAGCTGACACTGAGACCCACACAGAGACCGTACAGGGGCTGACACTGAGACACACACGGACTGTACAGGAGCTGACACTGAGACACACACGGACTGTACAGGAGCTGACACTGAGACACACACGGACTGTACAGGAGCTGACAATGAGACACACACCGACTGTACATGGTCTGACACTGAGACACACAAACACGCACAGTACAGGAGCTGACACTGAGACACACACGGACTGTGCTGGGGCTGACACTGAGACACACACGGACTGTACAGGAGCTGACACTGAGACACACAAAGACTGTACAGGAGCTGACACTGAGACACACACGGGCTGTACAGGAGCTGACACTGAAACACACAGGAACTGTGCTGAGGCTGACACTGAGATACACACGGACTGTATAGGAGCTGACATTGAAACACACACGGACTGTACAGGAGATGACACTGAGACACACACGCACCGTACAGGAGATGACACTGAGACACACACGCACTGTACAGGAGCTGACACTGAGACACACATGGACTGTGCTGGGGCTGACAATGAGACACACATGGACTGTACAGGACCTGACACTGAGACACACATGGATTGTACAGGACCTGACACTGAGACACACAGGGACAGTACAGGAGCTGACACTGAGAAACACACGGACTGTACAGGAGCTGAAACTGAGACACACACGGACTGTACAGGAGCTGACCCTGAGAAACACATGGACCATACAGGAGGCTGACACTGACACACACAGACTGTACAGGACCTGACACTGAGACACAAATGGACTGTACAGGACCTGACACTGAGACACACACAAACTGTACAGGAGCTGACACTGAGACACACATGGACTGTACAGGACCTGACACTGAGACACACACAAACTGTGCAGGAGCTGACACTGAGACACACACGGACTGTACAGGAGCTGACACTGAGACACACATGGACTGTACAGGACCTGACACTGAGACACACACGGACTGTACAGGAGCTGACACTGAGACAAACACGGACTGTACAGGAGCTGACACTGAGACACACATGGACTGTACAGGACCTGACACTGAGACACACACAAACTGTGCAGGAGCTGACACTGAGACACATATGGACTGTACAGGAGCTGACACTGAGACACACACGGACTGTACAGGAGCTGACACTGAGACACACATGGACTGTACAGGAGATGACACTGAGACACACACGCACTGTACAGGAGCTAACACTGAGACACACACAGACCGTACAGGAGCTGACACTGAGACACAAACAGACGGTACAGGAGCTGACAATGAGACACACACGTACCATACAGGAGCAGACACTGGGACACACATGCACAGTACAGGAGCAGACACTGAGACCCACACAGGGACCGTACAGGGGCTGACACTGAGACACACACGGACTGTACAGGAGCTGACACTGAGACACACGCGGACTGTACAGGAGCTGACAATGAGACACACACCGACTGTACATGGGCTGACACTGAGACACACACACATGGACAGTACAGGAGCTGACACTGAGACACACACCGACTGTACATGGGCTGACACTGAGACACACACACAAATACTGTACAGGAGCTGACACTGAGACGCACATGGACAGTACAGGAGCTGACACTGAAACACATACGGACTGCACAGGAGATGACACTGAGACACACACGCACCGTACAGGAGCTGACACTGAGACACACGGACTGTACAGGAGCTGACACTGAGACACACATGGACTGTGCTGGGGCTGACAATGAGACACACACGGACTGTACAGGACCTGACACTGAGACACACACGGACCGTACAGTAGCTGACACTGAGACACACACGGACTGTACAGGAGCTGACAATGAGACACACATGGACTGTACAGGACCTGACACTGACACACACAGACTGTAGAGGAGCTGACACTGAGACACACATGGATTGTACAGGAGCTGACACTGAGACACACACGGACTGTACAGGAGCTGACACTGAGACAAACACGGACTGTACAGGAGCTGACACTGAGAAACACACGGACTGTACAGGAGCTGACACTGAGAAACACACGGACTGTACAGGAGCTGACACTGAGACAAACACGGACTGTACAGGAGCTGACACTGAGAAACACACGGACTGTACAGGAGCTGACACTGAGAAACACACGGACTGTACAGGAGCTGACACTGAGAAACACACGGACTGTACAGGAGCTGACACTGAGACAAACACGGACTGTACAGGAGCTGACACTGAGACAAACACGGACTGTACAGGAGCTGACACTGAGACACACATGGACTGTACAGGAGCTGACCCTGAGGAACACATGGACCATACAGGAGGCTGACACTGACACACACAGACTGTACAGGACCTGACACTGAGACACACATGGACTGTACAGGAGCTGACACTGAGACACACATGGACTGTACAGGAGCTGACACTGACACACACAGACTGTACAGGAGCTGACACTGAGACACACATGGACTGTACAGGAGATGACACTGAGACACACACGGACTGTACAGGAGCTGAAACTGAGACACACACGGACTGTACAGGAGCTGACACTGAGACACACACAGACTGTACAGGGGCTGACACTGAGACACACACGGACTGTACAGGAGCTGACACTGAGACACACGCGGACTGTACAGGAGCTGACAATGAGACACACACCGACTGTACATGGGCTGACACTGAGACACACACACACGGACAGTACAGGAGCTGACACTGAGACGCACATGGACTGTACAGGAGCTGACACTGAAACACATACGGACTGCACAGGAGATGACACTGAGACACACACGCACCGTACAGGAGCTGACACTGAGACACACGGACTGTACAGGAGCTGACACTGAGACACACATGGACTGTGCTGGGGCTGACAATGAGACACACATGGACTGTACAGGACCTGACACTGAGACAAACACGGACTGTACAGGAACTGAAACTGAGACACACATGGACTGTACAGGAGCTGACACTGAGAAACACATGGACTGTACAGGAGGCTGACACTGACACACACAGAATGTAGAGGAGCTGACACTGAGACACACACGGAATGTACAGGGGCTGACACTGAGACACGCATGGACTGTACAGGAGCTGACACTGACACACACACGCACTGTACAGGAGCTAACACTGAGACACACACAGACTGTACAGGTGCTGACACTGAGACACACACGGACTGTACAGGATCTGACACTGAGACACACACCGACAGCACAGGGGCTGACACTGAGACACAAAAACACGGACTGTACAGGAGCTGACATTGAGACACACACGCACTGGTCTAGGGCTGACACTGAGACACACACGGACTGTACACGAGCTGACAAAGAGTCACACATGGACCGTACAAGAGCTGACACTGAGACACACACGGACCGTACAGGAGCTGTCACAGAGACACACACGGGCTGTACAGGAGCTGACACTGAGACACACACAGACTGTGCCGGGGCTGACACAGAGACACACAGTCTGTACAGGAGCTGACACTGAGACACACATGGACTGTACAGTGGCTGACACTGAGACACACACGGACTGTACAGGAGCTGACACTGAGACACACACGCACCATACAGGAGCTGACACTGAGACACACACGCACTGTACAGGAGCTGACACTGAGACCCACACAGGGACCGTACAGGAACTGAAACTGAGACACACACTGACTGTACAGGGGCTGACATTGAGACACACACGGACTGTACAGGAGCTGACACTGAGAGACACACCGACTGTACAGGGGCTGACACTGAGACACACACACACGGACTGTACAGGAGCTCACACTGAGACACACATGGACTGTGCTGGGGCTGTCACTGAGACACACACAGACTGTACAGGAGCTGAAACTGAGACACACACGGACCGTACAGGAGATGACACTGAGACACACACGGACTGTACAGGAGCTGACACTGAGACACACACGGACTGTACAGCAGCTGCAACTGAGACACACACGGACCTTACAGGAGCTGACACTGAGACACACATGGACTGTACAGGAGCTGACACTGAGACACACACGGACTGTACAGGAGCTGACACTGAGACACACACGGACTGTACAGGAGCTAACACTGAGACACACCACAGACTGTACAGGAGCTGACACTGAGACACACACGGACCTTACAGGAGCTGACACTGAGACACACATGGACTGTACAGGAGCTGACACTGAGACACACATGGACTGTACAGGAGCTGACACTGAGACACACACGGACTGTACAGGAGCTAACACTGAGACACACCACAGACTGTACAGGAGCTGACACGAAAACACACACGAACTGAACAGGGGCTGACACTGAGACATACACAGACCTTCAGGAGCTGACACGGAGACACTCAAAGACTGTACAGGAGCTGACACTGAGACAAACACAGACCTTCAGGAGCTGACACTCAGACACACACGGACTGGACAGGAGCTGACACGGAGACACACACGGTATGTAAAGGAGCTGACACTGAGACACACACGGACTTTACAGGAGCTGACACTGAGACACACACGGACTGTACAGGAGCTGACACTGAGAAACACACAGAATGTACAGGAGATCACACTGAGACACACACAGACTGTACAGGAGCTGACACTGAGACACACACGGACTGTACAGGAGCTGACACTGAGACACACAAGGACTGTACAGGAGCTGACACTGAGACACACATGGAATGTACAGGGGCTGACACTGAGACACAAACAGACTGTACAGGAGCTGACAATGAGACACACACGTACCATATAGGAGCTGACACTGGGACACACACGCACAGTACAGGAACAGACACTGAGACCCACACAGGGACCGTACAGGGGCTGACACTGAGACACACACGGACTGTATAGGAGCTGACACTGAGACACACACAGACTGTACAGGTGCTGACACTGAGACACACACGGACTGTACAGGATCTGACACTGAGACACACACCGACAGCACAGGGGCTGACACTGAGACACAAAAACACGGACTGTACAGGAGCTGACATTGAGACACACACGCACTGGTCTAGGGCTGACACTGAGACACACACGGACTGTACACGAGCTGACAAAGAGTCACACATGGACCGTACAAGAGCTGACACTGAGACACACACGGACCGTACAGGAGCTGTCACAGAGACACACACGGGCTGTACAGGAGCTGACACTGAGACACACACAGACTGTGCCGGGGCTGACACAGAGACACACAGTCTGTACAGGAGCTGACACTGAGACACACATGGACTGTACAGTGGCTGACACTGAGACACACACGGACTGTACAGGAGCTGACACTGAGACACACACGCACCATACAGGAGCTGACACTGAGACACACACGCACTGTACAGGAGCTGACACTGAGACCCACACAGGGACCGTACAGGAACTGAAACTGAGACACACACTGACTGTACAGGGGCTGACATTGAGACACACACGGACTGTACAGGAGCTGACACTGAGAGACACACCGACTGTACAGGGGCTGACACTGAGACACACACACACGGACTGTACAGGAGCTCACACTGAGACACACATGGACTGTGCTGGGGCTGTCACTGAGACACACACAGACTGTACAGGAGCTGAAACTGAGACACACACGGACCGTACAGGAGATGACACTGAGACACACACGGACTGTACAGGAGCTGACACTGAGACACACACGGACTGTACAGCAGCTGCAACTGAGACACACACGGACCTTACAGGAGCTGACACTGAGACACACAAGCACTGTACAGGAGCTGACACTGAGACACACATGGACTGTACAGGAGCTGACACTGAGACACACACGGACTGTACAGGAGCTAACACTGAGACACACCACAGACTGTACAGGAGCTGACACGAAAACACACACGAACTGAACAGGGGCTGACACTGAGACATACACAGACCTTCAGGAGCTGACACGGAGACACTCAAAGACTGTACAGGAGCTGACACTGAGACAAACACAGACCTTCAGGAGCTGACACTCAGACACACACGGACTGGACAGGAGCTGACACGGAGACACACACGGTATGTAAAGGAGCTGACACTGAGACACACACGGACTTTACAGGAGCTGACACTGAGACACACACGGACTGTACAGGAGCTGACACTGAGAAACACACAGAATGTACAGGAGATCACACTGAGACACACACAGACTGTACAGGAGCTGACACTGAGACACACACGGACTGTACAGGAGCTGACACTGAGACACACAAGGACTGTACAGGAGCTGACACTGAGACACACATGGAATGTACAGGGGCTGACACTGAGACACAAACAGACTGTACAGGAGCTGACAATGAGACACACACGTACCATATAGGAGCTGACACTGGGACACACACGCACAGTACAGGAACAGACACTGAGACCCACACAGGGACCGTACAGGGGCTGACACTGAGACACACACGGACTGTATAGGAGCTGACACTGAGACACACGCGGACTGTACAGGAGCTGACAATGAGACACACACCGACTGTACATGGGCTGACACTGAGACACACACACGGACTGTACAGGAGCTGACACTGAGACACACATGGACTGTGCTGGGGCTGACACTGAGACACACACGTACTGTACAGGAGCTGACACTGAGACACACAAAGACAGTACAGGAGCTGACACTGAGACACACACGTACTGTACAGGAGCTGACACTGAGACACACAAGGACTGTACAGGAGCTGACACTGAGACACACATGCACCGTACAGGAGCTGACACTGAGACACACACGGTCTGTACAGGAGCTGACACTGAGACACACATGGAATGTACAGGGGCTGACACTGAGACACAAACAGACTGTACAGGAGCTGACAATGAGACACACACGTACCATACAGGAGCTGACACTGGGACACACACGCACAGAACAGGAGCAGACACTGAGACCTACACAGGGACCGTACAGGGGCTGACACTGAGACACACACGGACTGTACAGGAGCTGACACTGAGACACACGCGGACAGTACAGGAGCTGACAATGAGACACACACCGACTGTACATGGGCTGACACTGAGACACACACACACGGACAGTACAGGAGCTGACACTGAGACACACATGGACTGTGCTGGGGCTGACACTGAGACACACACGTACTGTACAGGAGCTGACACTGAGACACACAAAGACTGTACAGGAGCTGACACTGAGACGCACATGGACTGTACAGGAGCTGACACTGAAACACATACGGACTGCACAGGAGATGACACTGAGACACACACGGTCTGTACAGGAGCTGACACTGAGACACACATGGACTGTGCTGGGGCTGACAATGAGACACACATGGACTGTACAGGACCTGACACTGAGACACACACGGACTGTACAGGAGCTGACACTGAGACAAACACGGACAGTACAGGAGCTGACACTGAGACAAACACGGACTGTACAGGAGCTGACACTGAGACACACACGGTCTGTACAGGAGCTGACACTGAGACACACATGGACTGTGCTGGGGCTGACAATGAGACACACATGGACTGTACAGGACCTGACACTGAGACACACACGGACTGTACAGGAGCTGACACTGAGACAAACATGGACAGTACAGGAGCTGACACTGAGACACACACGCACTGTACAGGAGCTGACACTGAGACACACACGGACTGTACAGGAGCTGAAACTGAGACACACATGGACCGTACAGGAGGCTGACACTGACAAACACAGAATGTAGAGGAGCTGACACTGAGACACACATGGACTGTGCAGGAGGCTGACACTGACAAACACAGAATGTAGAGGAGCTGACACTGAGACACACATGGACTGTACAGGAGCTGACAATGAGATACACACGTACTGTACAGGAGCTGACACTGAGAGACACACGGACCGTACAGGAGCTGACACTAAGGCACACACAGACTGTACAGGAGCTGACACTGAGACACACACGCACCGTACAGGAGCTGACACTGAGACACACACGGACTGTACAGGAGCTGACACTGAGACACACACAGACCTTCAGGAGCTGACACTGAGAAACACAGACTGTACAGGAGCTAATACTGAGACACACACAGACTGTACAGGATCTGACACTCAGACACACACGGACTGTACAGGAGCTGACACTGAGACAAACACGGACTGTACAGGAGCTGACACTGAGACACACACGCACCGTACAGTAGCTGACACTGAGACACACACGGACTGTACAGGAGCTGACACAGACACACTCAAACTGTACAGGAGCTGACACTGAGACACACACGGACTGTACAGGAGCTGACACTGAGGCACACACGGACTGTACAGGAGCTGACACAGACACACTCAAACTGTACAGGAGCTGACACTGAGACACACACGGACTGTACAGGAGCTGACACTGAGGCACACACGGACTTTACCGGAGCTGACACTGAGACACACAAGCAACGTACAGGAGCTGACACTGAGACACAAACGCACTGTAAAGGAGCTGACACTGAGACACACACGCACCGTACAGGAACTGACACTGAGACACACACAGATTGTACAGGAGCTGACACGGACACACACACAAACTGAACTGGGGCTGAAACTGAGACACACACAGACATTCAGGAGCTGACATGGAGACACACACAGACTGTACAGGAGCTGACACTGAGACACACACGCACTGTACAGGAGCTGACACTGAGACACACACAGACTGTACAGGAGCTGACACTGAGACACTCACGTACTGTGCTGGGGCTGGCACTGAGACACACATGGACTGTACAGGAGCTGACACTGAGACACACATGGACTGTACAGGAGCTGACAATGAGACACACACGGACTGTACAGGAGCTGACACTGAGACACACACGGACTTTACAGGAGATCATACTGAGACACACACGGACTGTACAGGAGCAGACACTGAGACACACAAGGACTGTACAGGATCTGACACTCAGACACACACGGACTGTACAGGAGCTGACACAGACACACTCAAAATGTACAGGAGCTGACACTGAGACACACATGGACAGTACAGGAGCTGACACTGAGACACACACACACAGACTGTACAGGAGCAGACACTGAGACACACACGGACTGTACAGGAGCTAACACAGACACACTCAAACTGTACAGGAGCTGACACTGAGGCACAAATGGACAGTACAGGAGCTGACACTGAGACACACACAGACTGTACAGGAGCTGACACTGAGACATACACGGACCGTACAGGAGCTGACACTGAGACACATACAGACTGTACAGGAGCTGACACTGAGACACACACGGACTGTACAGGAGCTGACACTGAGGCACACACGGACTTTACCGGAGCTGACACTGAGACACACAAGCACCGTACAGGAGCTGACACTGATACACACACATACTGTACAGGAGCTGACACTGAGACACACACCGACTGTCCAGGGGCTGACACTGAGACACACACACACGGACTGTACAGGAGCTGACACTGAGACACTCACGTACTGTGCTGGGGCTGACACTGAGACACACACGGACTGTACAGGAGCTGACACTGAGACACACAAGAACTGTACAGGAGCTGACACTGAGACACACACGGACTGTACAGGAGCTGACACTGAGACACACACGGACTTTACAGGAGCTGACACTGAGACACACACGGACTGTACAGGAGCTGACACTGAGACACACACATACTGTACAGGAGCTGACACTGAGACACACACCGACTGTCCAGGGGCTGACACTGAGACACACACACACGGACTGTACAGGAGCTGACACTGAGACACTCACGTACTGTGCTGGGGCTGACACTGAGACACACACGGACTGTACAGGAGCTGACACTGAGACACACAAGAACTGTACAGGAGCTGACACTGAGACACACACGGACTGTACAGGAGCTGACACTGAGACACACACGGACTTTACAGGAGCTGACACTGAGACACACACGGACTGTACAGGAGCTGACACTGAGACACACACGGACTGTACAGGAGCTGACACTGAGACACACACGGACTGTACAGGAGCTGACACTGAGGCACACACGGACTTTACTGGAGCTGACACTGAGACACACAAGCAACGTACAGGAGCTGACACTGAGACACACACGCACTGTAAAGGAGCTGACACTGAGACACACACGCACCGTACAGGAACTGACACTGAGACACACACAGATTGTACAGGAGCTGACACGGACACACACACAAACTGAACTGGGGCTGAAACTGAGACACACACAGACATTCAGGAGCTGACATGGAGACACACACGCACTGTACAGGAGCTGACACTGAGACACACACAGACTGTACAGGAGCTGACACTGAGATACACATGGACTGTACAGGAGCTGACACTGAGACACACACAGACTGTACAGGAGCTGACACTGAGACACACAGACTGTACAGGAGCTGACACTGAGACACACAGATTGTACAGGAGCTGACACTGTGACACAGACGGACAGTACAGGAGCTGACACTGAGACACACACGGACTGTACAGGAGCTGACACTGAGGCACACACGGAATGTACCGGAGCTGACACTGAGACACACACGCACCTTACAGGTGCTGACACTGAGACACACACGCACTGTACAGGAGCTGATACTGAGACACACACGCACTGTACAGGAGCTGACAATGAGACACACACGCACTGTACAGGAGCTGACAATGAGACACGCACGCAGTGTACAGGAGCTGTCAATGAGACACACACGCACTGTACAGGAGCTGACACTGAGACACACACGGACTGTACAGGAGCTAACACTGAGACACACACTGACTGTACAGGAGCTGACACTGAGACACACACAGACTGTACAGGAGCTGACACTGAGACACACACGGACTGTACAGGAGCTGACACTGAGACACACACAGACTGTACAGGAGCTGACACTGAGACAAACACGCACAGTACAGGAGCTGACATTGAGACACACACAGACTGTGCAGGGGCTGACAATCAGACACACATGGACTGTACAGGGGCTGACACCGAGACACACACACACAGACTGTACAGGAGCTGACACTGAGACACTCACGTACTGTGCTGGGGCTGACACTGAGACACACACGGACTGTACAGGAGCTGACACTGAGGCACACACGGACTGTACAGGAGCTGACACTGAGACACACACGGACTGTACAGGAGCTGACACTGAGACACAAACGGACTGTACAGGAGCTGACACACAGACACACACGGACTGTACAGGAGCTGACACAGACACACTCAGACTGTACAGGAGCTGACACTGAAACACACATGGACTGTACAGGAGCTGACACTGAGACACACACAGACTGTACAGGAGCTGACACTGAGACACACACAGACTGTAAAGGAGCTGACACTGAGACACACAGGGACTGTACAGGAGCTGACACTGAGACACATACAGACTGTACAGGAGCTGACACTGAGAGACACACGGACTGTACAGGAGCTGACACTGAGACACACAGGGACTGTACAGGAGCTGACACTGAGACACATACAGACTGTACAGGAGCTGACACTGAGAGACACACGGACTGTACAGGAGCTGACACTGAGGCACACACGGACTTTTCCGGAGCTGACACTGAGACACACAAGCACCGTACAGGAGCTGACACTGAGACACACACGCACTGTACAGGAGCTGACACTGAGACACACACGCACCGTACAGGAGCTGACACTGAGACACACACACAAACTGAACTGGGGCTGAAACTGAGACACACACGGACTGTACAGGAGCTGACACTGAGACACACACGCACCGTACAGGAGCTGACAATGAGAACACACGCACTGTACAGGAGCTGACAATGAGACACACACGCACCGTACAGGAGCTGACACTGAGACACACACAGACTGAACAGGAGCAGACACGGACACACACACGAATTGAACTGGGGCTCAAACTGAGACACACACAGACCTTCAGGAGCTGACACGGAGACACACACAGACTGTACAGGAGCTAACACAGACACACGCACTGTAAAGGAGCTGACACTGAGAAATAGATGGACTTTACAGGAGCTGACACTGAGACACACACGGACTGCACAGGAGCTAACACTGAGACACACACGGACTGTACAGGAGCTGACACTGAGACACACACGGACTGTACAGGAGCTGACACTGAGACACACACGGACTTTACAGGAGCTGACACTGAGACACACACGGACTGTACAGGAGCTGACACAGACACACTCAAACTGTACAGGAGCTGACACTGAGACACACACGGACTGTACAGGAGCTGACACTGAGGCACACACGGACTTTACCGGAGCTGACACTGAGACACACAAGCAACGTGCAGGAGCTGACACTGAGACACACACATACTGTACAGGAGCTGACACTGAGACACACACGGACTGTACAGGAGCAGACACTGAGACACACACGGACTTTACAGGAGCTGACACTGAGACACACACGGACTGTACAGGAGCTGACACTGAGACACACACGGACTGTACAGGAGCTGACACAGACACACTCAAACTGTACAGGAGCTGACACTGAGACACACACGGACTGTACAGGAGCTGACACTGAGGCACACACGGACTTTACAGGATCTGACACTGAGACACACACGGACTGTGCTTGGGCTGACACTGAGACACACATGGACTGTGCTGCGGCTGACACTCAGACACACACGGACTGTACAGGAACTGACACTGAGATACACACGGACTGTACAGGAACTGACACTGAGACACACACAGATTGTACAGGAGCTGACACGGACACACACACAAACTGAACTGGGGCTGAAACTGAGACACACACAGACATTCAGGAGCTGACATGGAGACACACACGCACTGTACAGGAGCTGACACTGAGACACACACAGACCTTCAGGAGCTGACACTGAGACACACACAGACTGTACAGGAGCTGACACTGAGATACACATGGACTGTACAGGAGCTGACACTGAGACACACACAGACTGTACAGGAGCTGACACTGAGACACACAGACTGTACAGGAGCTGACACTGAGACACACAGATTGTACAGGAGCTGACACTGTGACACAGACGGACAGTACAGGAGCTGACACTGAGACACACACGGACTGTACAGGAGCTGACACTGAGGCACACACGGAATGTACCGGAGCTGACACTGAGACACACACGCACCTTACAGGTGCTGACACTGAGACACACACGCACTGTACAGGAGCTGATACTGAGACACACACGCACTGTACAGGAGCTGACAATGAGACACGCACGCAGTGTACAGGAGCTGTCAATGAGACACACACGCACCGTACAGGAGCTGACACTGAGACACACACGCACTGTACAGGAGCTGACAATGAGACACACACGCACTGTACAGGAGCTGACACTGAGACACACACACACCGTACAGGAGCTGACACTGAGACACACACAGACTGTACAGGAGCTGACATGGACAAACACACGAATTGAACTGGGGCTCAAACTGAGACACACACAGACCTTCAGGAGCTGACACAGAGACACACACAGACTGTACAGGAGCTGACACTGAGAGACAAACAGACCTTCAGGAGCTGACACTGAGACACACACAGACTGTACAGGAGCTAACACTGAGACATACACACTGTACAGGAGCTGACACTGAGAAACACATGGACTTTACAGGAGCTGACACTGAGACACACACAGACTGTACAGGAGCTAACACTGATACACACACGGACTGTACAGGAGCTAACACTGAGACACACACTGACTGTACAGGAGCTGACACTGAGACACACACAGACTGTACAGGAGCTGACACTGAGACACACACGGACTGTACAGGAGCTGACACTGAGACACACACAGACTGTACAGGAGCTGACACTGAGACACACACTGACTGTACAGGAGCTGACACTGAGACAAACACGGACTGTACAGGAGCTGAAACGGATACACACACAGACTGTACAGGAGCTGACACTGAGACAAACACGCACAGTACAGGAGCTGACATTGAGACACACACAGACTGTGCAGGGGCTGACAATCAGACACACATGGACTGTACAGGGGCTGACACTGAGACACACACACACAGACTGTACAGGAGCTGACACTGAGACACTCACGTACTGTGCTGGGGCTGACACTGAGACACACACGCACTGTACAGGAGCTGACACTGAGACACACACGGACTGTACAGGAGCTGACACTGAGACACACACGGACTGTACAGGAGCTGACACTGAGGCACACACGGACTGTACAGGAGCTGACACTGAGACACACACGGACTGTACAGGAGCTGACACTGAGACACAAACGGACTGTACAGGAGCTGACACACAGACACACACGGACTGTACAGGAGCTGACACAGACACACTCAGACTGTACAGGAGCTGACACTGAAACACACATGGACTGTACAGGAGCTGACACTGAGACACACACAGACTGTACAGGAGCTGACACTGAGACACATACAGACTGTACAGGAGCTGACACTGAGACACACACAGGGACTGTACAGGAGCTGACACTGAGACACACACGCTCCGTACAGGAACTGACACTGAGACACACACAGATTGTACAGGAGCAGACACTGAGACACACACGCACTGTACAGGAGCTGATACTGAGACACACACGCACTGTACAGGAGCTGACAATGAGACACACACGCACTGTACAGGAGCTGACAATGAGACACGCACGCAGTGTACAGGAGCTGTCAATGAGACACACACGCACTGTACAGGAGCTGACACTGAGACACACACGGACTGTACAGGAGCTAACACTGAGACACACACTGACTGTACAGGAGCTGACACTGAGACACACACAGACTGTACAGGAGCTGACACTGAGACACACACGGACTGTACAGGAGCTGACACTGAGACACACACAGACTGTACAGGAGCTGACACTGAGACAAACACGCACAGTACAGGAGCTGACATTGAGACACACACAGACTGTGCAGGGGCTGACAATCAGACACACATGGACTGTACAGGGGCTGACACCGAGACACACACACACAGACTGTACAGGAGCTGACACTGAGACACTCACGTACTGTGCTGGGGCTGACACTGAGACACACACGGACTGTACAGGAGCTGACACTGAGGCACACACGGACTGTACAGGAGCTGACACTGAGACACACACGGACTGTACAGGAGCTGACACTGAGACACAAACGGACTGTACAGGAGCTGACACACAGACACACACGGACTGTACAGGAGCTGACACAGACACACTCAGACTGTACAGGAGCTGACACTGAAACACACATGGACTGTACAGGAGCTGACACTGAGACACACACAGACTGTACAGGAGCTGACACTGAGACACACACAGACTGTAAAGGAGCTGACACTGAGACACACAGGGACTGTACAGGAGCTGACACTGAGACACATACAGACTGTACAGGAGCTGACACTGAGAGACACACGGACTGTACAGGAGCTGACACTGAGACACACAGGGACTGTACAGGAGCTGACACTGAGACACATACAGACTGTACAGGAGCTGACACTGAGAGACACACGGACTGTACAGGAGCTGACACTGAGGCACACACGGACTTTTCCGGAGCTGACACTGAGACACACAAGCACCGTACAGGAGCTGACACTGAGACACACACGCACTGTACAGGAGCTGACACTGAGACACACACGCACCGTACAGGAGCTGACACTGAGACACACACACAAACTGAACTGGGGCTGAAACTGAGACACACACGGACTGTACAGGAGCTGACACTGAGACACACACGCACCGTACAGGAGCTGACAATGAGAACACACGCACTGTACAGGAGCTGACAATGAGACACACACGCACCGTACAGGAGCTGACACTGAGACACACACAGACTGAACAGGAGCAGACACGGACACACACACGAATTGAACTGGGGCTCAAACTGAGACACACACAGACCTTCAGGAGCTGACACGGAGACACACACGGACTGTACAGGAGCTAACACAGACACACGCACTGTAAAGGAGCTGACACTGAGAAATAGATGGACTTTACAGGAGCTGACACTGAGACACACACGGACTGCACAGGAGCTAACACTGAGACACACACGGACTGTACAGGAGCTGACACTGAGACACACACGGACTGTACAGGAGCTGACACTGAGACACACACGGACTTTACAGGAGCTGACACTGAGACACACACGGACTGTACAGGAGCTGACACAGACACACTCAAACTGTACAGGAGCTGACACTGAGACACACACGGACTGTACAGGAGCTGACACTGAGGCACACACGGACTTTACCGGAGCTGACACTGAGACACACAAGCAACGTGCAGGAGCTGACACTGAGACACACACATACTGTACAGGAGCTGACACTGAGACACACACGGACTGTACAGGAGCAGACACTGAGACACACACGGACTTTACAGGAGCTGACACTGAGACACACACGGACTGTACAGGAGCTGACACTGAGACACACACGGACTGTACAGGAGCTGACACAGACACACTCAAACTGTACAGGAGCTGACACTGAGACACACACGGACTGTACAGGAGCTGACACTGAGGCACACACGGACTTTACAGGATCTGACACTGAGACACACACGGACTGTGCTTGGGCTGACACTGAGACACACATGGACTGTGCTGCGGCTGACACTCAGACACACACGGACTGTACAGGAACTGACACTGAGATACACACGGACTGTACAGGAACTGACACTGAGACACACACAGATTGTACAGGAGCTGACACGGACACACACACAAACTGAACTGGGGCTGAAACTGAGACACACACAGACATTCAGGAGCTGACATGGAGACACACACGCACTGTACAGGAGCTGACACTGAGACACACACAGACCTTCAGGAGCTGACACTGAGACACACACAGACTGTACAGGAGCTGACACTGAGATACACATGGACTGTACAGGAGCTGACACTGAGACACACACAGACTGTACAGGAGCTGACACTGAGACACACAGACTGTACAGGAGCTGACACTGAGACACACAGATTGTACAGGAGCTGACACTGTGACACAGACGGACAGTACAGGAGCTGACACTGAGACACACACGGACTGTACAGGAGCTGACACTGAGGCACACACGGAATGTACCGGAGCTGACACTGAGACACACACGCACCTTACAGGTGCTGTCACTGAGACACACACGCACTGTACAGGAGCTGATACTGAGACACACACGCACTGTACAGGAGCTGACAATGAGACACGCACGCAGTGTACAGGAGCTGTCAATGAGACACACACGCACCGTACAGGAGCTGACACTGAGACACACACGCACTGTACAGGAGCTGACAATGAGACACACACGCACTGTACAGGAGCTGACACTGAGACACACACACACCGTACAGGAGCTGACACTGAGACACACACAGACTGTACAGGAGCTGACATGGACAAACACACGAATTGAACTGGGGCTCAAACTGAGACACACACAGACCTTCAGGAGCTGACACAGAGACACACACAGACTGTACAGGAGCTGACACTGAGAGACAAACAGACCTTCAGGAGCTGACACTGAGACACACACAGACTGTACAGGAGCTAACACTGAGACATACACACTGTACAGGAGCTGACACTGAGAAACACATGGACTTTACAGGAGCTGACACTGAGACACACACAGACTGTACAGGAGCTAACACTGATACACACACGGACTGTACAGGAGCTAACACTGAGACACACACTGACTGTACAGGAGCTGACACTGAGACACACACAGACTGTACAGGAGCTGACACTGAGACACACACGGACTGTACAGGAGCTGACACTGAGACACACACAGACTGTACAGGAGCTGACACTGAGACACACACTGACTGTACAGGAGCTGACACTGAGACAAACACGGACTGTACAGGAGCTGAAACGGATACACACACAGACTGTACAGGAGCTGACACTGAGACAAACACGCACAGTACAGGAGCTGACATTGAGACACACACAGACTGTGCAGGGGCTGACAATCAGACACACATGGACTGTACAGGGGCTGACAATGAGACACACACACACAGACTGTACAGGAGCTGACACTGAGACACTCACGTACTGTGCTGGGGCTGACACTGAGACACACACGCACTGTACAGGAGCTGACACTGAGACACACACGGACTGTACAGGAGCTGACACTGAGACACACACGGACTGTACAGGAGCTGACACTGAGGCACACACGGACTGTACAGGAGCTGACACTGAGACACACACGGACTGTACAGGAGCTGACACTGAGACACAAACGGACTGTACAGGAGCTGACACACAGACACACACGGACTGTACAGGAGCTGACACAGACACACTCAGACTGTACAGGAGCTGACACTGAAACACACATGGACTGTACAGGAGCTGACACTGAGACACACACAGACTGTACAGGAGCTGACACTGAGACACATACAGACTGTACAGGAGCTGACACTGAGCACACACGGACTTTTCCGGAGCTGACACTGAGACACACACGCTCCGTACAGGAGCTGACACTGAGACCCACACAGGAACCGTACAGGAGCTGACACTGAGACACACACAGGGACTGTACAGGAGCTGACACTGAGACACACACGCTCCGTACAGGAACTGACACTGAGACACACACAGATTGTACAGGAGCTGACACGGACACACACACAAACTGAACTGGGGCTGAAACTGAGACACACACAGACCTTCAGGAGCTGACACTGAGACACACACGCACCATACAGGAGCTGACACTGAGACACCCACGCACAGTACAGGAGCTGACACTGAGACACACACAGACTGTACAGGAGCTGACAATGAGAACACACGCACTGTACAGGAGCTGACACTGAGACACACACGCACCGTACAGGAGCTGACAATGAGAACACACACGGGCTGTACAGGAGCTGACACTGAGACACACACGGGCTGTACAGGAGCTGACACTGAGACACACACGCACTGTACAGGAGCTGACACTGAGACACACACGCACCGTACAGGAGCTGACAATGAGAACACACGCACTGTACAGGAGCTGACAATGAGACACACACAGACTGAACAGGAGCAGACACGGACACACACACGAATTGAACTGGGGCTCAAACTGAGACACACACAGACCTTCAGGAGCTGACACGGAGACACACACAGACTGTGCAGGAGCTGACACTGAGACACACACGGACTGTACAGGAGCTGACACTGAGAGACACACGGACTGTACAGGAGCTGACACTGAGCACACACGGACTTTTCCGGAGCTGACACTGAGACACACACAGACTGTACAGGAGCTGACACTGAGACACACACGCACCGTACAGGAGCTGACACTGAGACACACACGCACCGTACAGGAGCTGACAATGAGACACGCACGCACTGTACAGGAGCTGACAATGAGACACACACGCACTGTACAGGAGCTGACACTGAGTCACACACGAACTATACAGGAGCTGACACTGAGACACACTCAGACTGTACAGGAGCTGACACGGACACACACACGAACTGTACAGGAGCTGACACTGAGACACACACGCACTGTACAGGAGCTGACACTGAGACACACACGCCCTGTACAGGAGCTGACACTGAAACACACTCAGACTGTACAGGAGCTGACACGGACACACAGACGAACTGAACTGGGGCTGAAACTGAGACACACACAGACCTTCAGGTGCAGACATGGAGACACACACGGACTGTACTGGAGCTGACACTGAGACACACACAGACCTTCAGGAGCTGACACTGAGACACACACAGACTGTACAGGAGCTGACACTGAGACACACACGGACTGTACAGCAGCTAACACTGAGACACACACGGACTGTACAGGAGCTGACACTGAGAAACACACGGAGTGTACAGGTGCTGACACTGAGACACACACAGACTGTACAGGAGCTGACACTGAGACACACACGCACTGTACAGGAGCTGAAACTGAGACACACACAGACTGTACAGGAGCTGACACTGAGACTCACAAGGACTGTACAGTGGCTAAAACTGAGACACAAATAAACTGTACAGGAGCTGACACTGAGACACACACAGAGTGTACAGGAGCTGACACTGAGACACACACAGAGTGTACAGGAGCTGACACAGAAACACACGGACTGAACAGGAGCTGACACTGAGACAAAAACAGACTGTACAGGAGCTGACACTGAGACACACACGGACTGTACAGGAGCTGACACTGAGACACACACGGACTGTACAGGAGCTGACACTGAGACACTCACAGACTGTACAGGAGCTGATACTGAGACACACACGGACTGTACAGGAGCTGACACTGAGACACACACGCACTGTACAGGAGCTGACACTGAGACAGACACGGACTGTACAGCAGCTGACACTGAAAAACACACGGACTGTACAGGAGCTGAAAATGAGACACACACGCACTGTACAGGAGCTGACACTGAGACAGACATGGACTGTACAGCAGCTGACACTGAAAAACACACGGACTGTACAGGAGCCTAAACTGAGACACACACACAGACTGTACAGGAGCTGACACTGAGACACACACGCACTATACAGTAGCTGACACTGAGACACACACGCACCATACAGGAGCTGACACTGAGACACACACGTAATGAACAGGAGCTGACACTGAGACACACACCGACTGTACAGGAGCTGACACTGAGACCCACACAGCGACCGTACAGGAGCTGACACTGTGACACACACACACCGTACAGGAGCTGACACTGAGACACACACGTAATGAACAGGAGCTGACACTGAGACACACACCGACTGTACAGGAGCTGACACTGAGACCCACACAGCGACCGTACAGGAGCTGACACTATGACACACACACACCGTACAGGAGCTGACACTGAGACACACACAGACTGTACAGGAGCTGACACTGAGACACACACGGACTGTACAGGAGCTGACACTGAGACACACACGGACTGTACAGGAGCTGACACTGAGACACACACGTAATGAACAGGAGCTGACACTGAGACACACACCGACTGTACAGGAGCTGACACTGAGACACACACGCACCATACAGGAGCTGACACTGAGACACACACGTAATGAACAGGAGCTGACACTGAAACACACACCGACTGTACAGGAGCTGACACTGAGACCCACACAGCGACCGTACAGGAGCTGACACTGAGACACACACAGACTGTACAGGAGCTAACACTGAGACACACACGGACTGTACAGGAGCTGACACTGAGACACACACGGACTGTACAGGAGCTGACACTGAGACACACACAGACTGTATAAGAGCTGAAACTGAGACACACACAGACTGTATAGGAGTTGACACTGAGACACACACGAACTGTGCTGGGGCTGACACTGAGACACACACGGACTGTGCAGGAGCTGACACTGAGACACACACACACGGACAGTACAGGAGCTGACACTGAGACACACATGGACTGTGCTGCGGCTGACTCTCAGACACACACGGACTGTACAGGAGCTGACACTGAGATACACACAGAGTGTACAGGAGCTGACACTGAGACACACATGGACCGTACAGGAGCTGACACTGAGACACACACAGACTGTACAGGAGCTGAAACTGAGACACACATGGACTGTACAGGAGCTGACACTGAGAAACACACGTACCGTACAGGAGCTGACACTCAGACACACACGAACTGTGCTGGGGCTGACACTGAGACACACACGGACTGTACAGGAGCTGACACTGAGACACACACGGACTGTAAAGGAGCTGACACTGAGGCACACATGGACTGTACAGGAGCTAACACTGAGACATACACACAGACTGTACAGGAGCTGACACGGACACACACGCACTGAACTGGGGCTGACACTGAGACACAAACACACCTTCAGGAGCTGACACTGAGAAACACACGGACTGTACAGGAGCTGACACTGAGACACACACAGACCGTACAGGAGCTGACAGTGAGACACACACGGACTGTACAGGAGCTGACACTGAGACACACACAGACTGTACAGGAGCTGACACTGAGACACACACGGACTGTACAGGAGCTGACACTGAGACACACACGGACTGTACAGGAGCTGACACTGAGACACACACGGGGACCGTACAGGAGCTGACACTGAGACACACACGGACTGTACAGGAGCTGAAAATGAGACAAACACGGACCGAACAGGAGCTGACACTGAGACACACACGGACTGTACAGGAGCTCACAATGAGACACACACGGACTGTACAGTAGCTGATACTGAGACACACACCGATTGTACAGGTGCTGACACTGAGAATCACATGGACTGCAACAGGAGCTGACACTGAGACACACACGCACTATACAGTGGCTGACACGGAGACACACACGTACTGAACAGGAGCTGACACTGAGACACACACGTACTGAACAGGAGCTGACACTGAGACACACACCGACTGTACAGGAGCTGACCTTGAGACACACACGGACCGTACAGGAGCTGACACTGAGACACACACGGGCCGTACAGGAGCTGACACTGAGACACACACCGGCTGTACAGGAGCTGACACTGAGACACACACCGGCTGTACAGGAGCTGACACTGAGACACACACGGACTGTACACTAGCTGACACTGAGACACACACACAGACTGTACAGGAGCTGACACAGACACACACACGAACTGAACTGGGGCTGACACTGAGACACACAGACCTTCAGGAGCTGACACTGAGACACACACGGACTGTAAAGGAGCTGACACTGAGACACACACAGACCTTCAGGAGCTGACACTGAGACACACACGCACTGTACAGGAGCTTACACTGAGACACACACAGACTGTACAGGAGCTGACACTAAGACACACATGGACTGTACTGGAGCTGACACTGAGACACACACAGACTGTACAGGAGCTGACACTGAGACACACACGGACTGTACAGGAGCTGACACTGAGACACACACAGACTGTACAGGAGCTGACACTGAGACACACACGGACTGTACAGGAGCAGACACTGAGACACACACTGACTGTACAGGAGCTGACACTGAGACACACATGGACTGTACAGGAGCTGACACTGAGACACACACAGAATGTACAGGAGCTGACACTGAGACACACACGGACTGTACAGGAGCTGACACTGAGACACACATGGACTGTACAGGAGCTGACACTGAGACACACACAGACTGTACAGGAGCTGACACTTAGACACACACAGACTGTACAGGAGCTGACACTGAGACACACACACAGACTGTACAAGAGCTGACATCGACACACACACGAACTGAACTGGGGCTGACACTGAGACGCACAGACCTTCAGGAGCTGACACTGAGACACACATGGACTGTACAGGAGCTGACACTGAGACACACACAGACCTTCAGGAGCTGACACAGACACACACGCACTGTACAGGAGCTGACACTGAGACACACACAGACTGTACAGGAGCTGACACTGAGACACACATGGACTGTACAGGAGCTGACACTGAGACACACACAGGGACCTTACAGGAGCTGACACTCAGACACACATGGACTGTACAGGAGCTGACACTGAGACACACACGGACTGTACAGGAGCTGACACTGAGGCACACACGGACTGTACAGGGGCTGACACTGAGACACACACGGAGTGTACAGGGGCTGACACTGAGACACACACGGAGTGTACAGGGGCTGACACTGAGACACACATGGACTGTACAGGGGCTGACACTCAGACACACACGGACTGTACAGGGGCTGACACTCAGACACACACAGACTGTACAGCAGCTGACACTGAGACACACACGGACTGTACAGGAGCTGACACTGAGACACACATGGACTGTACAGGGGCTGACTCTGAGATACACACGCTCCGTACAGGAGCTGACACTGAGACCCACACAGGGACCGTACAGTAGCTGACACTGAGACACATATGGACTGTACAGGAGCTGATACTGAGACACACACCGATTGTACAGGTGCTGACACTGAGACACACACCGACTGTACAGGTGCTGACACTGAGAATCACATGGACTGTACAGGAGCTGACACTGAGACACACACGGACTGTACAGGGGCTGACACTGAGACACACGTGGGCCGTACAGGAGCTGACACTGAGACACACACGGACTGTACAGGAGCTGACACTGAGACACACATGGACTGTACAGGAGCTGACACTGAGACACACACTGACTGTACAGGAGCTGACACTGAGACACACACGCACTGTACAGGAGCTGATACTGAGACACACACGGACTGTACAGCAGCTGACACTGAAACACACACGGAATGTACAGGAGCTGAAAATGAGACACACACGCACTCTACATGAGCTGACACTTAGACACACACGGACTGTACAGGAGCTGACACTGAGACACAAACTGACTGTACAGGAGCTGACACTGAGAAACACATGCACCGTACAGGAGCTGACACTGAGACACACACGGACTGTACAGGAGCTGACACTGAGACACACACAGACCGTACAGGAGCTGACAGTGAGACACACACGGACTGTACAGGAGCTGACACTGAGACACACACAGACTGTACAGGAGCTGACACTGAGACACACACGGACTGTACAGGAGCTGACACTGAGACACACACGGACTGTACAGGAGCTGACACTGAGACACACACGGGGACCGTACAGGAGCTGACACTGAGACACACACGGACTGTACAGGAGCTGAAAATGAGACAAACACGGACCGAACAGGAGCTGACACTGAGACACACACGGACTGTACAGGAGCTCACAATGAGACACACACGGACTGTACAGTAGCTGACACTCAGACACACACGGACTGTACAGGAGCTGATACTGAGACACACACCGATTGTACAGGTGCTGACACTGAGAATCACATGGACCGTACAGGAGCTGACACGGAGACACACACGCACTATACAGTGGCTGACACGGAGACACACACGCACCGTACAGGAGCTGACACTGAGACACACACGTACTGAACAGGAGCTGACACTGAGACACACACCGACTGTACAGGAGCTGACCCTGAGACACACACGGACCGTACAGGAGCTGACACTGAGACACACACGGGCCGTACAGGAGCTGACACTGAGACACACACCGGCTGTACAGGAGCTGACACTGAGACACACACCGGCTGTACAGGAGCTGACACTGAGACACACACGGACTGTACACTAGCTGACACTGAGACACACACACAGACTGTACAGGAGCTGACACAGACACACACACGAACTGAACTGGGGCTGACACTGAGACACACAGACCTTCAGGAGCTGACACTGAGACACACACGGACTGTAAAGGAGCTGACACTGAGACACACACAGACCTTCAGGAGCTGACACTGAGACACACACGCACTGTACAGGAGCTTACACTGAGACACACACAGACTGTACAGGAGCTGACACTAAGACACACATGGACTGTACTGGAGCTGACACTGAGACACACAGGGACCATACAGGAGCTGACACTGAGACACACACGGACTGTACAGGAGCTGACACTGAGACACACACAGACTGTACAGGAGCTGACACTGAGACACACACGGACTGTACAGGAGCTGACACTGAGACACACACTGACTGTACAGGAGCTGACACTGAGACACACACGGACTGTACAGGAGCTGACACTGAGACACACATGGACTGTACAGGAGCTGACACTGAGACACACACAGACTGTACAGGAGCTGACACTTAGACACACACAGACTGTACATGAGCTGACACTGAGACACACACACAGACTGTACAAGAGCTGACATCGACACACACACGAACTGAACTGGGGCTGGCACTGAGACGCACAGACCTTCAGGAGCTGACACTGAGACACACATGGACTGTACAGGAGCTGACACTGAGACACACACAGACTGTACAGGAGCTGACACTGAGACACACATGGACTGTACAGGAGCTGACACTGAGACACACACAGGGACCTTACAGGAGCTGACACTCAGACACACACGGACTGTACAGGAGCTGACACTGAGACACACACGGACTGTACAGGAGCTGACACTGAGGCACACACGGACTGTACAGGGGCTGACACTGAGACACACACGGAGTGTACAGGGGCTGACACTGAGACACACACGGAGTGTACAGGGGCTGACACTGAGACACACATGGACTGTACAGGGGCTGACACTCAGACACACACGGACTGTACAGGGGCTGACACTCAGACACACACAGACTGTACAGCAGCTGACACTGAGACACACACGGACTGTACAGGAGCAGACACTGAGACACACATGGACTGTACAGGGGCTGACTCTGAGATACACACAGACGGTACAGGAGCTGACACTGAGACACACACGCACCATACAGGAGCTGACAATGAGACACACACGCTCCGTACAGGAGCTGACACTGAGACCCACACAGGGACCGTACAGGAGCTGACACTGAGACACATATGGACTGTACAGGAGCTGATACTGAGACACACACCGATTGTACAGGTGCTGACACTGAGACACACACCGACTGTACAGGTGCTGACACTGAGAATCACATGGACTGTACAGGGGCTGACACTGAGACACACGTGGGCCGTACAGGAGCTGACACTGAGACACACACGGACTGTACAGGAGCTGACACTGAGACACACACAGACCGTACAGGAGCTGACACTGAGACACACACGGACTGTGCTTGGGCTGACACTGAGACACACATGGACTGTGCTGCGGCTGACACTCAGACACACACGGACTGTACAGGAGCTGACACTGAGATACACACGGACTGTACAGGAGCTGACACTGAGACACACACGGACCGTACGGGAGCTGACACTGAGACACACACAGACTGTACAGGAGCTGACACTGAGACACATACGGACTGTAACAGGAGCTGACACTGAGACACACACGGACTGTACAGGGGCTGACACTGAGATACACACGGACTGTACAGGAGCTGACACTGAGACACACACGCTCCGTACAGGAGCTGGCACTGAGACCCACACAGGAACCGTACAGGAGCTGACACTGAGACACACACAGACTGTACAGGAGCTGACACTGAGACACACATGGACTGTACAGGAGCTGACACTGAGACACACACAGGGACCTTACAGGAGCTGACACTCAGACACACACGGACTGTACAGGAGCTGACACTGAGACACACACGGACTGTACAGGAGCTGACACTGAGGCACACACGGACTGTACAGGGGCTGACACTGAGACACACACGGAGTGTACAGGGGCTGACACTGAGACACACACGGAGTGTACAGGGGCTGACACTGAGACACACATGGACTGTACAGGGGCTGACACTCAGACACACACGGACTGTACAGGGGCTGACACTCAGACACACACAGACTGTACAGCAGCTGACACTGAGACACACACGGACTGTACAGGAGCTGACACTGAGACACACATGGACTGTACAGGGGCTGACTCTGAGATACACACAGACGGTACAGGAGCTGACACTGAGACACACACGCACCATACAGGAGCTGACAATGAGACACACACGCTCCGTACAGGAGCTGACACTGAGACCCACACAGGGACCGTACAGGAGCTGACACTGAGACACATATGGACTGTACAGGAGCTGATACTGAGACACACACCGATTGTACAGGTGCTGACACTGAGACACACACCGACTGTACAGGTGCTGACACTGAGAATCACATGGACTGTACAGGGGCTGACACTGAGACACACGTGGGCCGTACAGGAGCTGACACTGAGACACACACGGACTGTACAGGAGCTGACACTGAGACACACACAGACCGTACAGGAGCTGACACTGAGACACACACGGACTGTGCTTGGGCTGACACTGAGACACACATGGACTGTGCTGCGGCTGACACTCAGACACACACGGACTGTACAGGAGCTGACACTGAGATACACACGGACTGTACAGGAGCTGACACTGAGACACACACGGACCGTACGGGAGCTGACACTGAGACACACACAGACTGTACAGGAGCTGACACTGAGACACATACGGACTGTAACAGGAGCTGACACTGAGACACACACGGACTGTACAGGGGCTGACACTGAGATACACACGGACTGTACAGGAGCTGACACTGAGACACACACGCTCCGTACAGGAGCTGGCACTGAGACCCACACAGGAACCGTACAGGAGCTGACACTGAGACACACACAGACCGTACAGGAGCTGACACTGAGACACACACGGACTGTGCTTGGGCTGACACTGAGACACACATGGACTGTGCTGCGGCTGACACTCAGACACACACGGACTGTACAGGAGCTGACACTGAGACACACACGGACTGTACAGGAGCTGACACTGAGACACACATGGACTGTACAGGGGCTGACTCTGAGATACACACAGACGGTACAGGAGCTGACACTGAGACACACACGCACCATACAGGAGCTGACACTGAGACACACACGCTCCGTACAGGAGCTGACACTGAGACCCACACAGGGACCTTACAGGAGCTGACACTGAGACACATATGGACTGTACAGGAGCTGATACTGAGACACACACCGATTGTACAGGTGCTGACACTGAGACACACACCGACTGTACAGGTGCTGACACTGAGAATCACATGGACTGTACAGGAGCTGACACTGAGACACACACGGACTGTACAGGGGCTGACACTGAGACACACGTGGGCCGTACAGGAGCTGACACTGAGACACACACAGACCGTACAGGAGCTGACACTGAGACACACATGGACTGTGCTTGGGCTGACACTGAGACACACATGGACTGTGCTGCGGCTGACACTCAGACACACACGGACTGTACAGGAGCTGACACTGAGATACATACGGACTGTACAGGAGCTGACACTGAGACACACACGGACCGTACGGGAGCTGACACTGAGACACACACAGACTGTACAGGAGCTGACACTGAGACACATACGGACTGTAACAGGAGCTGACACTGAGACACACACGGACTGTACAGGGGCTGACACTGAGATACACACGGACTGTACAGGAGCTGACACTGAGACACACACGCTCCGTACAGGAGCTGGCACTGAGACCCACACAGGAACCGTACAGGAGCTGACACTGAGACACATATGGACTGTACAGGAGCTGACACTGAGACACACACAGACAGTACAGGAGCTGACACTGAGACACACACGGAGTGTACAGGGGCTGACACTGAGACACACATGGACTGTACAGGGGCTGACACTCAGACACACATGGACTGTACAGGGGCTGACACTCAGACACACACAGACTGTACAGCAGCTGACACTGAGACACACACGGACTGCACAGGAGCTGACACTGAGACACACATGGACTGTACAGGGGCTGACTCTGAGATACACACAGACGGTACAGGAGCTGACACTGAGACACACACGCACCATACAGGAGCTGACACTGAGACACACACGCTCCGTACAGGAGCTGACACTGAGACCCACACAGGGACCGTACAGGAGCTGACACTGAGACACATATGGACTGTACAGGAGCTGATACTGAGACACACACCGATTGTACAGGTGCTGACACTGAGACACACACCGACTGTACAGGTGCTGACACTGAGAATCACATGGACTGTACAGGAGCTGACACTGAGACACACACGGACTGTACAGGGGCTGACACTGAGACACACGTGGACCGTACAGGAGCTGACACTGAGACACACACGGACTGTACAGGAGCTGACACTGAGACACACACAGACCGTACAGGAGCTGACACTGAGACACACACGGACTGTGCTTGGGCTGACACTGAGACACACATGGACTGTGCTGCGGCTGACACTCAGACACACACGGACTGTACAGGAGCTGACACTGAGATACACACGGACTGTACAGGAGCTGAAACTGAGACACACACGGACCGTACGGGAGCTGACACTGAGACACACACAGACTGTACAGGAGCTGACACTGAGACACATACGGACTGTAACAGGAGCTGACACTGAGACACACACGGACTGTACAGGGGCTGACACTGAGATACACACGGACTGTACAGGAGCTGACACTGAGACACACACGCTCCGTACAGGAGCAGGCACTGAGACCCACACAGGAACCGTACAGGAGCTGACACTGAGACACATATGGACTGTACAGGAGCTGACACTGAGACACACACAGACCGTACAGGAGCTGACACTGAGACACATATGGACTGTACAGGAGCTGACACTGAGACACACATGGACTGTACAGGAGCTGACACTGAGACACACACAGACCGTACAGGAGCTGACACTGAGACACACACGGACTGTGCTTGGGCTGACACTGAGACACACATGGACTGTGCTGCGGCTGACACTGAGACACACATGGACTGTACAGGGGCTGACTCTGAGATACACACAGACGGTACAGGAGCTGACACTGAGACACACACGCACCATACAGGAGCTGACACTGAGACACACACGCTCCGTACAGGAGCTGACACTGAGACCCACACAGGGACCTTACAGGAGCTGACACTGAGACACATATGGACTGTACAGGAGCTGATACTGAGACACACACCGATTGTACAGGTGCTGACACTGAGACACACACCGACTGTACAGGTGCTGACACTGAGAATCACATGGACTGTACAGGAGCTGACACTGAGACACACACGGACTGTACAGGGGCTGACACTGAGACACACGTGGACCGTACAGGAGCTGACACTGAGACACACACAGACCGTACAGGAGCTGACACTGAGACACACATGGACTGTGCTTGGGCTGACACTGAGACACACATGGACTGTGCTGCGGCTGACACTCAGACACACACGGACTGTACAGGAGCTGACACTGAGATACATACGGACTGTACAGGAGCTGACACTGAGACACACACGGACCGTACGGGAGCTGACACTGAGACACACACAGACTGTACAGGAGCTGACACTGAGACACATACGGACTGTAACAGGAGCTGACACTGAGACACACACGGACTGTACAGGGGCTGACACTGAGATACACACGGACTGTACAGGAATTGACACTGAGACACACACGCTCCGTACAGGAGCTGGCACTGAGACCCACACAGGAACCGTACAGGAGCTGACACTGAGACACATATGGACTGTACAGGAGCTGACACTGAGACACACACAGACAGTACAGGAGCTGACACTGAGACACACACGGACTGTGCTTGGGCTGACACTGAGACACACATGGACTGTGCTGCGGCTGACACTCAGACACACACGGACTGTACAGGAACTGACACTGAGATACACACGGACTGTACAGGAGCTGACACTGAGACACACACGGACCGTACGGGAGCTGACACTGAGACACACATGGACTGTACAGGGGCTGACACTGAGACACACACAGACTTTACAGGAGCTGACACTGAGACACACACGCACCATGCAGGAGCTGACACTGAGACACACACGCTCCGTACTGGAGCTGACACTGAGACCCACACAGGGACCGTACAGGAGCTGACACTGAGATGCACATGGACTGTACAGGAGCTGATACTGAGACACACACCGACTGTACAGTGGCTGACACTGAGACAGACATGGACTGTACAGGAGCTGACACTGAGACACACACGGACTGTACAGGAGCTGACACTGAGACACACACGGACTGTACAGGAGCTGACACTGAGACACACACGGTCTGTACAGGAGCTGACACTGAGACACACACGGACTTTACAGGATCTGACACTGAGACACACACGGACTGTACAGGGGCTGACACTGAGACACACACAGACTTTACAGGATCTGACACTGAGACACACACGGACTGTACAGGGGCTGACACTGATATACTGTTGGGTCTAATGTTGCCAAACAAGAGTGAACTTCTCCCTATTACCCACTTTTTCTTATTTTTCTTTCCTGTCATTTTTCTTGGTCTAAATCCCACTTGTTCTTGGAACGTGAGCTTTGCTAGCAATGCTAGTGTTTAGAAACATTGGAATTAGGTGAAGGAGAAGGCCATTCAGGCCCTCCAGCCTGCTCCACCATTCAACTAGATCAGGACTGGTCACTGCCATCTTCCTGCACTGTACCCGTATCCCTTCATATCTTTAATAGTTAGAAATCTATTGGTCTCTGTTTTGAACTGACTCAATAATTGAGCTTCCACACCTCTCTGGGGTTGTGGACTTCCAAAGATTCATCACCCTCTGAGTGAAGAAATTCCTCCTCATCTCAGTCCTAAATGGCCTAGGCCTTTTGCTGGGACAGTGTCCCCGAGTTCTAGCCCACCCCAGCCGATGGAAACATCCTTCTCGCATATATCCTGTTGACCCTTGCAGGGATTTTATATGTTTGAGTGAGATCACCTCTCGTTCCTCTAAACTCTAGAGAATAAAGGCACAGTCTCCTCAATCGTTCCTCATATGACAATCCTGTCATCCCAGGAATTAGTCTGGTGAACTCACTCTATGGTAAGTATATCCTTCCTTAGATAAGATGACCAAAACTGAACACAATACTCTAGATGTGGTCTCACCAAGGCTCTGTATAATTGCAACAAGACATCTTTACTCCTTACTGACACTGACTTCCCATTCCCATGGGACACAGGGGAAGGTGGTGAGTTGGATCCAAAATTGGCTCAGTGACAGGAAACAAGAGGTAATGGTCGGTGGGTGTTTTTGTGAATGGAAAACAGTTTCCAGTGGTGTTCCACAGGGATCAGTGTTGGGGCTCTTGCTGTTTGTTGGATATATTAATGATTTGGACATAAATGTGGCAGGTATGATTGGGGAATCGGCAGATGACAAAAACAATTGGCTGTGTAGTTGATGGTGAAGAGGACAGCTCTTGACCCCAAAATGATGTCAACGGTTTTGTTGAGTGGACGGGTTTCAATCTGGAAAAGTATGAGGTAATACATTTGGGGAGGGCAAACAAAGCAAGGGCATACTCAGTAAACAGAGGGATATTGAGAGGGGTTGAGGAAGCGAGAGACCTTGGAGTGCATGTCCACAGGTCCCTGAAGGTGGCAGGACAGGTGGATGAGACGGTAAAGAAAACATACGGAATGCTTTCCTTTATTGACCGAGGTATTGAATACAAAAGCAGGGATGTAATGCTGGAACTGTATAAAATGCTGGTTCGGCCACAGCTGGAATTTTGTGTACAGTTCTGGTCACCACATTACAGGAAGGATATAATTACTCTGGAGAGAGTACAGAGGAGATTTACAAGAATGTTGCCAGAGTTGGAAATTTACAGCTATGAGGAGAGATTGGATAGGCTGGGGTTGTTTTCCTTAGAACAGAGGAGGCTGAGGGGAGACCTAACAGATGTACAAAATGATGAGGGGCCTAGACAGAGTAGACAGGAAAGACCTGTTTCCCCGAGCTGAGGGGTCAATTACCAGAAGGCATAGATTTAAGGTGGTTGGGAGAAGGATTAGAGGGGGCATGAGGAGAAACTTTTTCACCCAGAATGGGTGTCTGGAATTCACGGCCTAAATCAGTGGTGGAGGCTAAAACACTCTACTCATTTAATAGGTACCTGGATCTGCAGCTGAAGTGCTGTAACCTGCCGGGCCACAAATTGGCCATTGGGTGCTGGAAGGTGGGAATAAAAATGAGTGGCCAGTTTCTTTTTTTCCTCTTGTTTTGGCTGGCACAGACAAAATGGGCTGAATGGCCTCTTTGTGTGCCATAGCTTTTCCATGATTCTATGGTTGTACAGTATTCCAATCCTCCTGCAATAAAGGCCAACATACCATGTACCTTCCTGACTGCTTGCTGCACCCACATGTTTGCTTTCAGTGACTCCTGAACAGCAACACCCAGGTCCCTTTAGACATCAACATTTCCCAATCTCTCACCATTTAGGGAATATTCTGCATTTCTGCTTTTCCTACCGAAGAGGATAATTTCTCATTTCTCCACATTATATCCTGTCTGCCATTTTCTTGCCCACTCACTCAGCCTGTCCAAATCCCTTGATGCCTCTTTACATCCTCCTCACAGCTCACGTTTCCACCGTGTCTTGTGCAAAGAGCAAACTTGGGAATATTATAATCGGCCCTCATATTCAAAACGTTCATGTGGATTGTGGATAGCTGGGGCCCAAGAAGTAATCCTTGCGCTCTCCCACTAGTCACAACCTGCCAGTTTGAGAATGACCCGTTTATTCCTAATCCCTGTTTTCCGTCTGTTAACCAATTCTCAATCCATGCCGGTACACTAGCCCCAATCCCACGAGCTCTAATTTTACTTACTAACCTTTTGTGTGGAACTTTATCGAAAACTTTCTGAGAATCCAAATACACCACATCCACTGGTCCCCCCTTATCTATTCTGCTAGTTACATCCTCAAAAAACTCCAGTAAGTTTGTCACACATGATTTCCCTTTCATAAATCCGTGTTGACTCTACCCAATCCTAACATTATTTTTTAAGTGTCCAGTTATCACATCCTTTGTTCTGGTTCTAGCATTTTCCCTACTACTGATGTAAGGCTAACAGGTCTGTAGTACCCAGTTTTCTCTCTCCCTCCTTTCTTAAATACTGGGGATTGTTTTCAATCTTCCAATCTGCAGGAACCATTCCAGAATCTATCAAATTTTGAGAGATAACCACCAAAAAACCCACTATCTCTACAGCCTCCTCTTCCAACACTTGAGGATATGGATCATTGTCTACTCGGCAATGTGGAAAATTGCCTGGTTATGTCCTGAACACAAAAAGCTGGACAAATCCAACCTGACCAATTATTGCCCCATCAGTCTATACTTGACTATCAATAAAGTAATTTAAGGGGACATCAAGTGGCACCTGCTTAGCAATAACCTGCTCACTGATGCCCAGTTTGGGTTCCGCCAGAGCCACTCAGCTCCTGACCTCATTACAGCCTTGGTTCAAACATGGACAAAAGAGATGAACTCCCGAGGTGAGGTGAGAGTGACTGCCGTTGACATCAAGGCCATATTTGACTGAGTGTGGTAACAAGGAGCCCCAGCAAAACTGGAGTCAATGGGAATCAGGAGAAAACTCTCTACTGGTTAGAACCATACCTAGCTCAAAGGAAGATGGTTGTGGTTGTTGGAGGTCAGTCATCTCAGGTCCAGGACATCACTGCAGGAGTTCCTCAGGGTAGTGTCCTCGGCCCAACCATCTTCAGCTGCTTCATCAATGACCTTCCTTCCATCATAAGGTCAGAAGTGGGGATGTTCGCTGATGATTGCACAATGTTCAGCACCATTCGTGACTCCTCAGATACTGAAGCAGTCCATGTTCAAATACAGCAATATCTGGACATTATCCAGGCTTGGGCTGACAAGTGGCAAGTAACATTCACACCACACAAGTGTCAGGCAATGACCATCTCCAACAAGAGAGAATCCAACCATCGCCCCTTGATGTTCAATGGCATTAACATCACTGAATCCCCAACTATCAACATCCTGGGGGTTATCATTGACCAGAAACTGAGCTGGACTAGCTGTTTAATTCTGTGGCTACAAGAGCAGGTCAGGAGCTAGGAATCCTCAAAAGAGTAACTCATCTCCTTCCCAAAACCTGTTGGCCATCTACTAGGCACAAATCAGGAGTGCGATGGAATACTCTCCACTTGCTTGGATGAGTGCAGATCCCACAACACTCAAGAAGCTTGACATCGTGCAGGACAAAGCAGCCCTCTTGACTGGCACCACATCCACAAACATTCACTCCCTCCACCACTAACACACAGTAGCAGCAGTGTGTACCATCTACAAGATGCACTGCAGGAATTTACCAAGGCTCCTTAGACAGCACCTTCCAAACCCACAACCACTATGATATAGAAGGACAAGGGCAGCAGATAGATGGTGACACCGCCACCTGGAAGTTCCCTCCTGCTAAAAAGAATACAGTAAGAATTTAACCCTTAAAATCTCCAGGCAGACATGGCTGCTAAGCATATGAAGAGTTGAAGATTACCAGATGAACATTGCGCAGCCTTGAGAGTGAGACTGGAGACACAAGCAGGGCATGAGTGAGATTAAGTGTACTCCCCTCTCACATAGGGAAGGAGCAGGTGGTTTTAGCTTAGATATGGGAAGACATATAATAGACAAATGGGGGCCTTGATGGAACACAAACACTCTTGAGCTGTGAGAACCAAGGTCTTTGCATACGTGTTTTAATTTTAATTGGATAATATAATTATGTATACATCCTTTAGAATAATTGGTTAGCAAAATCACATGTTTCTGTACTCAATAGGATAGAGTTAACATGGGACCGGCGTGTCGGTTACCAATTGGATGTATTCAAATGTACTCAAATGCATTAAGATAAGAAAAAAGTACAAAAGTAACGAAATGTAATCAGTCTGGGAGCTGGGACTTCATTCTTAGCAATGATTGCGGTTCCCTTGCATATGCTTGAATAAAAGCAGTTAAATGGAAGCCTGATTCTCTGTGGTCATTGCGAGATTGGAAAGCGTAACCGTCTTCAAATGGCGTAGTCGGCAGGATTCGCCTGGACCTTTGTGAAGGCGGAATAATGATCTGGTAAGTATTTTCATTTGAAAGATACTCTCTGGTTATTCGCGTCAGACTAGAACGGAGGTCTGATAGGGTAAATCCGAACGTGTTGGCCAGGGAGACTCAGGTGGACAGGTGGGGCGATTGAGACTCAGATCACGGGTAGAACTGTGGGTTCCTGTTTTAGTGTGTGACCATTTAGTGTGGGTGTGTGTGGATATGGCTGAGTTTGTTGCAGAATGGGGAGGTGAAGGAACCATGTCCCTTCCCTTCACCAGGAAGCATAGAAAGCTGATCAGCAGAATGAAACAACAAGTTTGGCAGCCAAGTGACCCACCATCACGGTCTAAGGAGTAGTGGAAGCTCAGACTAATGATAAAACTGACAAAGCTACAGTACTCATTCTGAGTCGGTACCTGCAACAAACCAAACTAATGCAGAAATATAAGCAAAAAACCGTGGATGCTGGAAATCCAAAACAAAAACAGAAACAGAAATACCTGGAAAAACCCAGCAGGTCTGGCAGCATCACCGGAGGAGAGCACAGTTGATGTCTCGAGTCCTCAACAGTTCTGTTGAAGGGTCATGAGGACTCGAGACGTCAATTATGCTCTCCTCCGCCGAAGCTGCCAGACCTGCTGGGTTTTTCCAGGTATTTCTGTTTTTGTAATGCGGAAATATCTCAGTGGAATTACGCCAGCCACAGCGGCAGATCGATTTCTCCCAGGGGCCACCAATAGATACTGGGAATATGTGGAAGGATAATTGGGACCTGAAATGTCCCCTACTGAATTATTGTAGCTTAAAAGAAATGAATTGATCTAAGTTTCACGAGCTGTTGTGCTGAGGACAGACAGAGAGAAGGGGGGTACCCCTAGGGGCGTTAGTGAGCAGTGACAGGCAGCAGCAGAGAAAATGTGAGCTTCAGTCAGTTTGATTGTCCCTATAGGTGGAGCCTCCAACATCCCTTTATTTCCCCCCACTGCTACTTAAAACTTCATTTAGGGTTAAGTTAAATATTATAGGAATATAAATACATACCGTTATATATGTGTTTGTTTGTGTGCAAGGAAGCATTTGTATGTAAGCTTTAATGGGTTTTCTTCCCTGAATTGTCTTGTGTGTGTGTGTAGTTGAGCACTTTAAAGTAGAAAGCCCCATATTAGATTAAAGGAAAAGTATACTCAAACATTCCAAAGTTTTGAGTATAAGGTTTGAGTTGAGATTTCTGGCAAAAATCGCAATTTGAAGGTAGTGTAAAGATAAAACAGGGCTTGTCTTTGAGATAAACCAACCCTTGTACCACCCTCTTGCAGACGAGTAGCTTCATCACCAGCTTCCAGGATGATTGGGATTAATAATTACGAGTTGGTATTCTAAAATTCTGAGGAAAAAAAATTACTTGAAATTCAGAAGGATTCTAGGAAAAGCAAAAGACATAAACATACAGTCTAGGTGGTTCCAATGGATAAAAAGGGGTTTCTTTTGAAGAGATGAATTAAATATTAAAGGAAATTTGCATTCCAACAGCGCTGTAATTTGAATTTGGGACAATCTTGAGATGTAAAGTGCAGTGTAATTTAACAGGTTACTTTTGAATAACGAGGATATCCAAAGATAAAGAATGTGTTGATAAACGTATGGGAATTCTAATCTGGATACAAATCATTACACGTGAATAAGAGGTTGTTTTAATTTTGATAGTGTAAATTACAGTTCTTACAAAGTTTAAAATTTTGAGGTTTGGTTTTTGATCAAGTTCTCAAAAGGGAATTTTCATTTTAAAGGGTTTTTGACAACAATTGGCACTAATTCAAGTGCTGCAGGCTTTTATATTTGTTTGTCTGTTCCCAACATGTAAAGCTAAACTCCAGACCGTGACAAAGTTTGGCAGAAATCCAATTTTTGACTGAGTTAATGAATCTGGAATAGATCTAAAACAAAACGTCAGACACAATTTAGTGGTTACTTTTGAGACAATAAAATGTCGTTTGAGAAGAAGATGAGGAAACAAAACATGTCAATGCCTGATTTCTGTTTTAAAACTGTTATGAGGATACTTAATTGGACTGTAAAGTCTCTCCAGAAAACATGAATGAGATGAGATGGTAGCTGTTGCATGTGTAAAATGGTAGGAGGAAAGGAGGAGCAAGAGTTAGGGAAAGAGGACATAATGTAAGGGAACTGACTTTGATAATCTGGCCATCAATTGGGACATTGGAACCACACAGGGGAAGATAAGCAAAGATCTAGAGACATAATTAATATGGCCTAAAGAGTAAAGAAACATTTTAAACGATCAAGACAATAGAGAAACTGACCTCAAGAGAATCTTAGGATAATCATGGTCAGGAAAACAAAAACCTTAGAGGGTAGAACTATTCAGAATCTATAGTTGAGGCAATTGAAATGTAAGGATTAATAATACTTAACAATTTACCACAAGATGGATACAGGTAAAGGGAAAGCTGGGAAAAGGCTAATTAGACGTTTACTGACTATATTAATGTGCCTGCGAGCTACAAAGAGTAAGACCCTAGGATTAACACCTTGATTACAGACAGAGTTAAGCAGCTCCCAGAGAGAACCATCACTGGAAGTGAAGATACTGAGCCATTGAAAGACAGGATAAGAAGGTGCGTTGTAGAGTTGTGTAGACAGCTTAAGGAATTGAGGTCTGACATGAGACAGCAGCAGGAGATAGTAAACTGGAAGGAGTGGGGATGCCTACCCAGATGGATTCAGATCAGGGAACTCATTTCACAGGGAGAATCATCAAAGAAGTGTGTAATTTTATGGAGATTAAACAGAAATTCCATTTTCCTTACCACTCCCAGAGTCCAGGGATGGTGGAAAGGATGAACTGAACTTTAAAAACATCTGTAGCCAAAGCAATTCAGGAGACAGGGAACAGCTGGGCCACTGTATTGCCCAGTATTCTGATGCGCCTTAGGGCTCCACCAAACAGAACTACCAGGTTCACCCCATTTGAAATGATAACAGGAAGGGCCATGCAATTACCTGAAGGCATTATAGTAGGAGGAGGAGGTATAGGGCCACTAAAAGGAAGAATATGGGACAATGGAAGGGAATTAAGTAAGCAATTACATGAGTTGAGATAATATAACTATGTATACATCCTTTAGAATAATTGGTTAGCAAAATCACATGTTTATGTACTCAATAGGATAGAGTTAGCATGGGACCGGTCTGTTGGTTGTATTCAAATTGATTGGATGTATTCAAATGTCTCTGCCCCTCACTCTTAACTTCACCATTAGGACCATTTCAAGTTCCTGCCCTTCCCTTGACTAGCAGGTTGATTGAGACCTTCTCTTGTTCCACTCCCCTGGATTTTGGGGTCTTTTCTTTAGCTTGGGGCTTGCTATTTCTCCCCTTTGCTCCAGTCTCTCCTTGCAACTACTTTCAAAACCAACTGAACTCAAACAGCTTCCAAATCAAACTGATAATTTCTTCTGCGTGTCTGTGGGAGAGGTCTGCCTCTCTGGACCCTGTTGTTAAGCAACAGCCCAGTTTCTCTGCTCTTGATCGTTTACCTAATCTGTAACATATGTGAAACTCTAATTAGAAATGCAGGCATCTTTTAAAGTGAAACCTAAACTCAACTTGACCTTTTCTTAACCCAAAAATACAGAAATACAAATCAAGCTTAAACATAAAAGCTTAAATTCATTCCTAACACCACAAATACCAATATGACTTACTTGAACTATCTCTATTTCCTAACAGGCTACAAGAGCCGGTCAGAGGCTGGGAATCCTGTGGTGAGTCACTCCCCTCCTGACTCCCCAAAGCCTGTCCACCATCTACAAGATACAAGTCAGGAGTGTGATGGAATACTCCCCACTTGCCTGGACGAGTGCAGCTCCCACAACACTCAAGAAGTTTGACACCATCCAGGACAAAGCAGCCCCGCTTGATTGGCACCACATCCACAAACATTCACTCCCTTCAGCACCGACGCAGAGTAGCAGCAGTGTGTACCATCTACAAGATGCACTGCAGGAATTCGCCGATAAACTTATAGACATTTACAGCACAGAAGAAGGCCATTTGGCCCATTGTGTCCATGCTGGTCAACAAAGATCTGCCTACACTAATCCCTTTTTCCAGTACTTGGTCCGTAGCCCTGGAGGCTATGGTAACACAATTGAATACCTAAATACTTCGTAAATGTTACGTGAGTTTCTGACTCAACCATCCTTTCAGGCAGTGAGTTTCAGACCCCCATCACCCTCTGGGTGAAAAATATTCTCAACTCCCCCTCTTAGCCTTCTACCTCTTACCTTAAATCAATGCCCCCTGGTTATTGACCCCTCCACAACTAGAAAAAGTGCCTTCCTATCTATCCTATTTATGCCCCTTAATTTTAAATGCGTCTGTCAGGTCCCTTCTCAACCCTCGCTGCTCCAAGGAAAACAACCCCAGTCTATCCAATCTTTCCTCATAGCTCAGACCCTCCAGCCCAGGCAGCATCCTGGTGAATCTCCTCTGCACCCTCTCCAGTACAATCACATCCTGCCTATAATGTGGTGACCAGAACTGCACACAGTACTCCAGTTGTGGTCTAACCAGCGTTTTATACAGTTCCAGCATAACCTCCCTACTCTTATATTCTATGTCTCGACTAATAAAGGCAAGTATCCCATATGCCTTCTTAACCACCTTATCTACCTGACCTGCTACCTTCTGAGATCTGTGGATATGCATTCCAAGGTCCCTCTGATCTTCAGTACTTTCCAGGGTCCTATCATTCATAATGTAATCCCTTGTCTTGTTAGCCCTCCCCAAGTGCATTACTTTTCCGGGTTGTATTCCATTTGCCACTGCTCTGCCCATCTGACCAGTCCATTGATATCCTCCTGCAGTTTACGGCTCTCCTCCTCACTATTTACCACCCGAGCAATTTTCATGTCCTCTGCGAACTACTTGACCATAGCCCCTACATTTAAGTCCAAATCATTTATGTACACCACAAACAGCAAGGGCCCCAGCTATGCCTGTCTCTTTGTGGGGTATGTGGAACATTCCTTGCCCCCTCCTACAACTCTTTCTCCGGTACGTCGATGATTACTTCGGTGCTGCTTCATGCTCTCATCGGGACTTGGAAAAATTTATTAATTTTGCTTCCAATCTCCACCCCTCCATCATTTTCACGTGGTCCATCTCTGACACTTCCCTTCCCTTCCTTGACCTCTCTGTCTCAATCTCTGGTGATAGACTGTCCACCAATATCCATTACAAACCCACCGACTCCCACAGCTACCTCGACTACAGCTCCTCACACCCCGCTTTCTGTAAGGACTCCATCCCATTCTCTCAGTTCCTTCACCTCCGTTGCATCTGTTCCGATGATGCTACCTTCAAAAACAGTTCCTCTGACATGTCCTCCTTCTTCCTTAACCGAGGTTTTCCACCCACGGTCGTTGACAGGGCCGTCAACCGTGTCCGGCCCATCTCCCGCGCATCCACCCTCACACCTTCTCCTCCCTCCCAGAAACATGATAGGGTCCCCCTTGTCCTCACTTATCACCCCCCAGCCTCCGCATTCAAAGGATCATCCTCCGCCATTTCCGCCAACTCCAGCATGATGCCACCACCAAACACATCTTCCCTTCACCCCCCTTATCGGCATTCCGTAGGGATCGTTCCCTCCGGGACACCCTGGTCCACTCCTCCATCACCCCCTACTCCTCAACCCCCTCCTATGGCACCACCCCATGCCCACGCAAAAGATGTAACACCTGCCCCTTCACTTCCTCTCTCCTCACCGTCCAAGGGCCCAAACACTCCTTTCAAGTGAAACAGCATTTCACTTGCATTTCCCCCAACTTAGTCTACTGCATTCGTTGCTCCCAATGTGGTCTCCTCTACATTGGAGAGACCAAACGTAAACTGGGCGACCGCTTTGTAGAACACCTGCTGTCTGTCCGCTAGAATGACCCAAACCTCCCTGTCGCTTGCCATTTTAACACTCCACCCTGCTCTCTTGCCCACATGTCTGTCCTTGGCTTGCTGCATTGTTCCAGGGAAGCCCAACGCAAACTGGAGGAACAACACCTCATCTTCCGACTAGGCACCTTACAGCCTTCCGGTCTGAATATTGAATTCAACAACTTTAGATCTTGAACTCCCTCCTCCATCCCCACCCCCTTTCTGTTTCCCCCTTCCTTTTGTTTTTTCTAATAATTTATATAGATTTTTCTTTTCCCACCTATTTCCATTATTTTTAAATCTATTATGCCCCCCCACCCCCACTAGAGCTAGTGCCCTACCATCCATTCTTAAATAGCACATTCATTTAGATAATATCACCAACTTGAACTCCTCTGTGTTCTTTTGTTCTTTTGTCTGTGACATCTTTTGATTATCTGCTCCTATCACTGCTTGCTTGTCCCTACAACCACCCCCGTCCACTTCTCTCCCCCCACCCAACTGCCCCTCCCCCCCCCACCCCCATCCCCCAACCTTAAACCAGCTCATATTTCACCCCTCTCCTTGGATTCACCTAGTTTTGTTGAAGGGTCATGAGGACTCGAAACATCAACTCTTTTCTTCTCTGCTGATGCTGCCAGACCTGCTGAGTTTTTCCAGGTAATTCTGTTTTTGTTCCTCTACCATCACCCTCTGCTTCCTGCCTCTCAACCAATTTTGGATCCAAGCTACCACTTTGCCTTGGATCCCATGAGCTCTTACTTTCTTGACCAGTCTACCATGAGGGACCTTATCAAAAACTTTGCTAAAGTCCATGTAGACCACATCAAATGCATTACTCTCAACAACACTCCTGTCTACCAGCTCAAAAAATTTGATCAAGGCTCCTCCGACAGCAACTTCCAAACCCACGGCCACTAACATCTAGAAGGACAGGGGCAGTAGACACATGGGAAGACCACCAGCTGCAAGCTCCCTTCCAAACCACTCACCACCTTGGCTTGGAAATATATCGCCGTTCCTTCACTGTCACTGGGTAAACATCCTGGAACTTCCTCCCTAACCTGTAGGCGTACCTACACCACATGGACTGCAGCGGTTCAAGAAGGCAGCTCACCGCCACCTTCTCTAGGGCAATTAGGGATGGGCAATAAATGCTGGCCCAGCCAGTGAGGTTCACATCCTGTGAATGAATAAAAAAATTCCAAGGCGTTTATCAAATTTCAATTCCATTAATTTCTCCAGTATTACTTTTTTACCAAGACTAATTTCTTTACGTTTCTCATGTTCACAAGTCTCTTATTCTCTAGCATGGTTGGGATGAATTCTGTATCTGCTTCCAGAAAGACAGGCACAAGGTAATTGTTTAAGTTCTCTATCCTTTCCTTACTCCCCATTATAAGTTCTGTGATCTCTGCCTGTCATGGGGCCCACAGGTCTCTCTGCGAATCTTTTACTTTTTCCATTCTTTTACAGTCTGTTTATCAGTTTCTCACCACTTTACTGTCATATTCTACTTTCCCTTTGTTTATCAGTTTCTTGGTCCTCTTTTGCAGAACACTAAAAAGCTCCCAATCCTGAGGCTTTGCTACTTTTTTGGGCCACTCTTTAAGCCTCTTCCTTTGAGTTAATGCAATTTTTAGCTTCTCTTGTTAGCCACGGTTGCGTAACTTTGCCTGTTAGCTTTTTGTTACTTAAAGGAATGTTTATTTGTTGTAAATCATGTATCAATTCTTTAGGTGCTAGCCATTTCCTGTCTACCATTTTTTGATGTTGTTTCCTAATCTACCATTGCCAATTTTCCCCTCGTACCTTCATAGTTTCTTTTGTTTAGACTTAAGACCCTGACTTCAGATTGAACTATATCACTTTCAAACTTAATGTAAAATTCCATCATAATATGGTCACTCTTCCCTAAAAGCTCCTTTACAATAAGATTGCTGATCAGCCTTTTCTCATCGTACAATACTAGATCTAAAACAGCCCATTCCTTAGTTGGTTCCTCAACATACAGTTCTAGAAAACCATTTTGTATACATTCCAGGAATTTGCTTTCCTCAGCATTAGTGCTAATTTGGTTTACCCAGTCTATGTATAGATTTAGGTCCCCCATGATTCTCCTTGTTACATGCAGCTCTAATTCCCTGATTTATACCGTGCCTATATAACCACTATTATTTGTAGGCCGACAAAAATATTCCACCAATGTTTCCTGCCTTACTGCTTCTTAGCTCCACTCAAACTGATTCTACATCTTGATTTTACGATCTAAGATCCTCACTCACTAATGTACTGATCTCATCCTTTATTAACAGCGCTGCCCCACCTCCTTTTCCTTTTTGCTTGTCCTTCCGAAATGTTGAATACCTTTGAATATTCAGTTCCCAGTTTTGGTTACTTTGCAGCCATGTCTCTGTAACGGCAATTAGATCATACCTGTAAACTTCCATTTCTCTTTATTGCCCATCCCTCCTTGAGAAGGTGATGGTGTGCCACTTTCTTGAACTGCGGCAGTGCATGTGGTGTAGGTACATCCACAGACCATAAGACATAGGAGCAGAAGCAGGCCATTCAGCCCATTGAGTCTGCTCCACCATTCAGTGAGATCATGGCTGATCTGATAATCCTCGACTCCACTTTCCTGTCTTTTCCCCATAAGCCTTGATTCCCTTACTGATCAAAGATCTGTCTATCTCAGCCTTGAATACATTTAACGACCCAGCCTCTACAGCCCTCTGCGGTAAAGAGTTCCACAGATTCACTCCCCTCTGAGAGAGGAAATTCCTCTTCATCTCTGTCTTAAATGGGCTCCCCCTTACTCTGAGATTATGCCTTCTGGTCCTAGACTCTCCCACAAGGGGAAACAGCCTCTCAGCATCTACCCTGTCAAACCCCCTAAGAATCTTATATGTTTCAATAAGGTCACCTCTCATTCTTCTAAACTCCAATGAGTACAGGCCCAACCTACTCAACCTCTCCTCATAACAAAATCCCCCCCATACCTGGGATCAACCTAGTGAACCTTCTATGGACTGCCTCCAATGTCAGTATATCTTTCCTTAGATAAGGGGGCCAAAACTGTTCACAATATTCTAGGTGTGGTCTAACTAGTGCCTTGTATAGTTTTAGCAAGACTTCCCTATTTTTATACTCTATTCATTTTGAAATAAAGACCAACATTCCATTTGCCTTCCCTATTACCTACTGTGTTTCTCCATTTAAATAATATTCAGCACTTCTATTCTTCCTGCCAAAGTGCATAACCTCATATTTTCCCACATTATATTCCATCTGCCAAGTTTTTGCCCACTCACTTAACCTGTCTATATCCCTCTGTAGACTCCTTGTGTCACCCTCACCACTTGCCTTCCCACCTATTTTTGTGTCATCTGTAAACTTGGTGATTGTACATTCACTTCCCTCATCCAAGTCATTAATATATATTGTAAATAATTGTGGCCCCAGTACTGATTCCTGTGGATCCACTAGTTACAGGTTACCATCCTGAAAATGCCTCCCTTATCCCAACCCTCTGTCTCCTATTAGTTAGCCGATCCTCTATCCATGCTAATATATTACCCCAACACCATGGGCTCTTATCTTATTAAGTAGCCTAATGTGTGGTACCTTAACGAACGCTTTTTGGAAATCCAAATACATTACATCTACTGGTTCCCCTTTATCTATCCTGCTTGTTACCTCCTCAAAGAATTCTAATAAATTTGTCAGGCATGATTTCCCCTTCATGAAGCCATGCTGACTCTGCTTCATTCGATTATGTGTTTCTAACTGCTTTGCTATTACATCCTTTATAATAGACTCCAACATTCTCCCAGTAACAGATGTTAAGCTAAATGGCCGATAGTTACCTGTTTTTTGTCTCCCTCCCTTTTGGTGCTGTTAGGGAGGGGGTTCTTGGATTTTGACCCAGCGACAGTGAAGGAACGGTGATATATTTCCAAGTCAGGATGGTGAGTGACTTGGAGGGGAACTTCCAGGTGGTGGTGTTCCTGTCTATCTGCTGCCCTTGTCCTTTTAGATAGTAGTGATCGTGGGTTTGAAAGGTGCTGCAGTGCATGTTGTACTTTTTATTCCTCTTTCTTAATCTGATTTGATTGTCATTCACATAATTTCCTTGTCTATCGTTTCTGTTTCTCCATTATTAAATCTCATTGATTAAGATTAGACTGTGCGCCCTGTCAATCACTGAGATTTCAGGTCTCATACTGTCCTCTTTATCAGCAGTTCTCCCAGTAAATTCCAGCTGAAAGGTCAGTGAATAAACCTTACTCTGAATTCAAATAGACAGTCACCCTTGTAGCTTAAAAAATAAGCTGATGTTCTATTATGGCAAATATATGTTGAAAATGTAGGGTAATAAGCTTATCAGTATCCACAAAAAAGGCCACCGGGTTGTATTTATTAATCAGTAGAAACAAAGATTAGTCAATTCACTTTTCCAGTGTTAGCATTCAGGCCAAGATATGAGATTCTTACTAAAGCAAAGTTCTGGGTTGTTATATGAAGTCAGAATCTGATTAATGCAATGTCATGGAGGAGTTTGTGTGGCCCCCACTACCCCCTCCCAACTCCCCAACCCCACTTCACCCTATACAGACACTGAGCGCTGCTCCTAGGCTATATGCCACACACCCCAAGACACTCAAACTATTCGCTTTACAAGTTAATCAGAAAAACAGCTTCATTTTTCATTCTTATACCAAGCAGCGAGCAGAAACTGGGCAAGCTCTCACTGACTGACTTCACCACCGAACATCTTCCCCCTGGTTGCCTCTGATTGATCAGTATAACAGGTTTTCCCAGAGCCTGGGGGTTTTGGCTGTGCAACCACCTGGCTGGAGAGACCGGGAGTGTCTGAACAAGTTCCAACTCGTTGGCAAATTCTCAAACCAAGCCGTCTGAAAACACCAATGGCAGATGAGTGTTCAGGATGCAGACTCTGCCAGAATACTGCTGGAGTGAGTTTAGGAGAACAGATTCAACAGGTTGGACTGCACAGAAAAAAGGGAACGGGAAGAAATTTAACAGCAAGGACAGATTCAGGAGCGGGAAGGTCAGAGTTCAGCAAGCATTCACCAGATGGTGCAGGCAGCTGGAAAGAAAAGGATGGGCCAAAGGGGACTGAGGACAGAAAAATTGTAGCTTAGCAAAATAGTCAGGCGGACCATGTAAAGGAATGAGGACGGACAGGAGCAAAAGGGAGAACGAGGGGCTCGCACACTATTAGCAAAAGTGAGCAAAGTAGAATCAGGCAGCTGAAGGGGGGTTATTGGGTTTATAGATTTTTTTTATTTGTTCGTGGGATGTGAGTATAGCTGGCCAGGCCAGCATTTATTACCCATCCCTAGATGCCCTAGTTCCGAGGGCATTTAAGAGTCAGCCACATTGCATGGGTCTGGAGTCACGTATAGGGCAGACCAGGTAAGGGTGGCAGATTCCCTTCCCTAAAGGACATTAGTGAACCAAATGGGTTTTTACAACAATCGACAATGGTTTCATGGTCATCATTAGACTTTTAATTTCCAGATTTTCATTGAATTCAAATTTCACCATCTGCCGTGGTGGGATTCGAACCCTGGTCGCCAGAGCATTACGCTGGGTCTCTGGATTACTGGCGATGTGGGTTATTGGGGTTGTGGTTATTGGGGATGTGGGTTATTGGGCTTGTGAAGGTGGGTTACTGAGGTTGTGGGTTATTGGGGTTGTGGATTATTGGGGTTTTGTGTTATTGGGGATGTGGGTTACTGGGGTTGTGAAAGTGGGTTACTGGGGTTGTGGGTTATTGGGGTTGTGGATTATTGGAGTTGTGGGTTATTGGGTGTGTGGATTATTGGGGATGTGGGTTATTGGTGTTGTGAAGGTGGGTTATTGGGGTTGTGGGTTATTAGGGTTGTGGGTTATTGGGGATGTGGGTTATTGGTGTTGTGAAGGTGGGTTATTGGGGTTGTGGGTTATTAGGGTTGTGAAGGTGGGTTATTGGGGCTGTGGGTTATTGGGGATGTGGAATATTGGGGCTGTGGATTGTTAGGATTGTGGGTTATTGGGGATGTGGGTTATTGGGGTTGTGAAGGTGGGTTATTGGGGTTGTGGGTTATTGGGGATATGGGTTATTGGGGATGTGGATTATTTGGGTTGTGGGTTATTGGGGATGTGGATTATTGGGGTTCTGTGTTATTGGGGATGTGGGTCATTGGGGTTGTGAAGGTGGATTATTGGGGTTGTAGAGATGGGTTATTGGGGTTGTAGAGGTGGGTTATTGGGGTTGTGGGTTATTGGGGTTGTAGAGGTGGGTTATTGGGGATGTGGGTTATTGGGGATGTGGGTTATTGGGGTTGTGGGTTATTGGGGATGTGAGTTATAGTGGTTGTGAAGGAGAATTATTGGGCTTGTGGCTTATTGGGATTATGGGTTATTGGGGATGTGGTTTATTCGGGTTGTGGGTTATTGGGGATGTGGATTATTCGGGTTGTGGGTTATAGTGGATGTGGATTATTGGGATTCTGTGTTATGGGGGTGTGGGTTATTGGGATTGTGGATTATTGGGGTAGTAGAGGTGGATTATTGGAGTTGTAGAGGTGCTTTATTGGGGTTGTGGGTTATTGGGGTTGTAGAGGTGGGTTATTGGGGTTGTGGGTTATTAGGGTTGTGAAGGTGATTTATTGGGGCTGTGGGTTATTGGGGATGTGGAATATTGGGGCTGTGGATTGTTAGGGATGTGGGTTATTGAGGTTGTGAAGGTGGGTTATTGGGGTTGTGGGTTATTGGGGATATGGGTTATTGAGGATGTGGATTATTTAGGTTGCGGGTTATTGGGGATGTGGAATATTCGCGTTGTGGGTTATTGGGGATGTGGAATATTCGCGTTGTGGGTTATTGGGGATGTGGAATATTGGGGCTGTGGATTGTTAGGGTTGTAGGTTATTGGTGATGTGGGTTATTGGGGTTGTGAAGGAGAATTATTGGGGTTGTGGGTTATTGGGATTATGGATTATTGGGGATGTGGAATATTCGCGTTGTGGGTTATTGGGGATGTGGATTATTGGGGTTCTGTGTTATTGGGGATGTGGGTCATTGGGGTTGTGAAGGTGGGTTATTGGGGTATTAATGGGGCTAGTATTTGATGGGCTGTTGGGGAGGGGGGACTGTTTGTGAGATGATGGGGGGGGGGTAGTGTTTGGTGGGCTATTCAGGAGTGGAAAGTATTTGGTGGGAAGTTGAGGGAGGTGGGAGAACAGTATTTGACGATGTGTTTATTGGGGACAGTATTCGATGGGCTGTTGAGCTGAGTCACTATTTATTAGAGTGTTGTGGGGGCAAAGTACCTGATGGATTGTTGAGGAAGGGACAGTATTTGATGGGATGTGTTAATAGTGTGTGTTGTAATTCGGATATTTTATTGAAACTGTTTGTACAAGCAGGAAGAGACAACTGACAGGGGAAACACCTGTTGGATAGGAGAGGAAATATTTGTGAAACAATTGCAACAGACAGATTATATTCTGATGTTGTTTCATTCTGATGTAACCATGAGAGTGCAAATACATTGTGTGAGATGATATTTTTGGATAGGATTGAGGGTTCCCTATTTCTGGGTTGATAGTGAATTCTGACACAGGGTCCGAACACAAAAATCGAAATTTCCCTTCTTCTCTAGGTGAAGTCTCCATCACTGCTGGATTATGGATTCACGGTCATTCATCCTGGGTTAGTCAGAACAGTTCATGCTGGCCAGATATTCAACCAGAGCTGAGCTTCATTCTGTCCTCACTTGATACTCACACACATAAGCATTAATCACACTTACCCAGTAACTGTATCACCCCTACCAATCCCTAACGACCCCTCCTGACCCCCACTGACCTCTTTTAACCCCCACCAACCCCTAATGGCCCACTCTGACCCTTATGGACCTCTACCAACCCCCACTGACACCTACTAGCCCCTAACGACCCCCATGACCCCTATTGACCCACGCCACTCCTACTGATGCCCATCAGCCCCTACTGACCACCGCCAATTCCCAAATACCCCTACTGACCCCCACTGGCCCCAATGACCTCCACCAATCCCTACTGACCCCCACTGACAACTGTTGAACCCCCACGACTCCTATTGACCCACACCAGTCCTACTGATGTCCACCAACCCCTACTGACCACCACCAACCCCCAATGACAACTACTGACCTCTGCCAATCCCTATTGACTCCCCCAAACACCCATTAACTCTCACTAATCCCCAGCAATGCCTACTGACCCCCAATGACCCTTACTGACCTCCGCCAATCTCTCTTGACACCCCCAAATCTTTTACTGAGCCCCAGCAACCTCTACTGACTCCCATTGTCCCTGACTGAACCCCTCTGAATCTTACTGACACCCTCAAACCCCACTGGCCCCCACAATCACCTACTGACCCCCTACCAGCGCCTAGTAACACCCCAACAACCTCTACTGACCCATATGAGCCCCTACTAACACCTAATAACCCCTACTAATCCCTGCAAACCCCTATACCAACCCCCACAGACCCCCGCCAAACCCTCCGACCCCTGTTGATTCCCATGGACTTCTAATGACCCCTACTGACCCTGATCTGCACTCTGACCACCCACCCTCGTTGACCCCTTCCAAGATCTAACTCCCATCAGCCCTTACTGTACCCTATGGACCAGCTGTACCCATCCTTACCCTACACCCCAACCACCCTCTATATCTCACATGTGACCCCATCCTATCCCTACTGGAACATTCCTCCCCTAATCTAACAATCAACTGTAGCAATCCTATAGATCCTGAACATTATCCTTAATGCTATCCCTAACCCTATCCCTAACTCTGTTCTTAACCCTATCTCTAACCCTATCCCGAACTCTATCCCTAACCATTTCCCTAACCCTATCCCTAACCGTTTCACTAAGCTTACCCGTATCCACTCCCAGTATTCCCCTACCCACCGGAGCCCCATCCTGCTGGTCTCCAAATCACATCAATTCACTCGGCCCAACCATCTTCAGCTGCTTCATCAATGACCTTCCTTCTATCATAAGGTCAGAAGTGGGGATGTTCGCTGATGATTGTACAATGTTCAGCACCATTCGTGACTCCTCAGATACTGAAGCAGCCCATGTCCAAATGCAGCAAGACCTGGACAATATCCAGGCTTGGGCTGACAAGTGGCAAGTAACATTCACACCACACAAGTGCCAGGCAATGACCATCCCCAACAAGAAAGAGTCTAACCATCACCCTTTGACGCTCAATGTTATTACCATCACTGAAACCCCCATTATCAAAATCCTGGGGGGTTACCATTGACCAGAAATTGACCTGGACTAGCCATATAAATACTGTGGCTGAAAGAGCAGGTCAGAGACTAGGAATCCTCCACTGAGTAACTCACCACCTGACTCCCCAAAGCCTGTCCATCATCTACAAGATACAAGTCAGGAGTGCGATGGAATACTCCCCACTTGCCTGGATGAGTGCAGCTCCCACAACACTCAAGAAGCTTGACACCATCCAGGACAAAGCAGCCTGCTTGATTGGCACCACATCCACAAACATTCACTCCCTCCACCACCGACACACAGTAGCAGCAGCGTGTACCATCTACAAGATGCACTGCAGGAATTCACCAAGGGTCCTCAGGCAGCACATTCCAAACCCACGACCACTACCATCTAGAATGACAAGGGCAGCAGATAGATGGGAACACCACCACCTGGAAGTTCTCCTCCAAGTCACTCACCATCCTGACTTGGAAATATATCGCCGTTCCTTCACTGTCGCTGGGTCAAAATCCTGGAACTCCCTCCCTAACAGCACTGTTTTTTTGAATTTACTTATTCATTCTCTGGATGTGGGCATAGCTGGCTGGGCCCAGCATTTATTGCCCATCCCTAGTTGCCCTTGAGAAGATGGTGGTGAGCTGCCTTCTTGAACCGCTGCAGTCCATGTGGTGTAGGTACACCCATAGTGCTGTTAGGGAGGGAGTTCCAGGATTCTGACCCAGCGACAGTGAAGGAACGGTGATATATTTCCAAGTCAGGATGGTGAGTGACTTGGAGGGGAACTTCCAGGTGGTGGTGTTCCCATCTATCTGCTGCCCTTGTCCTTCTAGATGGCAGTGGTTGGGGTTTGGAAGGTGCTGTCGAAGGAGCCTTGTTGACGAAGGGGAGATAATGGTGTAGTGGTTTTGCCGCTGAGCTAGTAATGTGGCGAGCCAGGGTAATGCTCCGCAGACCCATGCTCAAATCTCATCGTGGCAGATAGTGGGATTTGAATTCAATAAAAATCTGAAATTGAAAGTCTAATGATGACCATGAAACCATTGCCAATTGTTGTAAAAACCCATCTGGTTCACTAATGTCCTTTAGGGAAGGAAATCTGCTGTCTTTACCTGGTCTGGTCTACATGTGACTCCAGACCCACAGCAATGTGGTTGACTCTTAACTGCCCCCTGAAATGACCTAGCCAGCTACTCAGTTGTACCTACAACAGATGGACTGCAGTGATTCAAGAAGGCAGCTCACCACCACCTTCTCAAGAGCAACTAGGGATGGACAATACATGCTGGCCCAGCCAGCGACACCCACACCCTGCGAATGAATTAAAAATAAAACTATCTGAAACCCATCAGTGTAGCTCCTCACACTGAAACCCATCAGTGTAGCTGCTCACACTGCACTAGTTTGCCCCAGTCTCCCTGTGACGACTCTGTTACCCCAGAAATGGGTTCAGTGTTGTGCTGCACCTCATAATTAGATTCAAAACTGTTCCAAACCCCATCCACTGTTGGTCGTTTCCAGGCAACAGGACCAGGATCCTCTCATCCCATTGGCCTGTTCTGGATTTCAATCAGGTCCCTGAGGAAAATGGCGATTGTCTAAACTCACTGGACTCATTTTGATCTTCGTTCCCAACACCCACATAACACTGAAATCCCCACCCCCATCCACACCCTAACCACACCCCCTCCCCCACCCCCATCCACACCCTAACTACACCCCCTCCCCCACCCCCCATCCACACCCTAACCACACCTCCCGTCCCCCACCCCCCATCCATACCCTAACCACACCCCCTCTCCCCCACCCCCATCCACACCCTAACCACACCCCGTCCCCCACCCCCCATCCACACCCTAACCACACCCCCTCCCCCACCCCCCCATCCACACCCTAACCACACCCCCTCCCCCACCCCCATCCACACCCAAACCACACCCCTCCCCCACCCCCATCCACACCCTAACCACAACCCCCTCCCCCACCCCCATCCACACCCTAACCACACCCCCTCCCCCACCCCCCACCCCCATCCACACCCCCTCCCCCTCCCCCAAACACACCCCAACCACACCCCCTCCCCCACCCCCAACACACCCCTCCCCCACCCCCAAACACACCCCAACCACACCCCCTCCCCACCCCTCATCCACACCCCAACCACACCCCCTCCCCCACCCCAATCCACACCCAACCACACCCACTCGCCCACCCCCAAACACACCCTAACAACAACCCCCTCCCCCACCCCCAAACACACCCCAACCACACCCCCTCCCCCACCCCCAAACACACCCCAACCACACCCCCTCCCCCACCCCCATCCACCACCCTAACCACACCCCCTCCCCCACCCCCAAACACACCCCAACCACACCCCCCTCCCCCACCCCCAAACACACCCCAACCACACCCCCCCTCCCCCACCCCCATCCACACCCCAACCACACCCCCTCCCCCACCCCCATCCACACCCCAACCACACCCCCCTCCCCCACCCCCATCCACACCCCAACCACACCCCCTCCCCCACCCCCATCCACACCCTAACCACACCCCCTCCCCCACCCCCCAAACACACCCCAACCACACACCCCTACCCCACCCCCAAACACACCCCAACCACACCCCCTCCCCCACCCCCAAACACACCCCAACCACACCCCCAAAACACACCGCAATCACAACCCCCTCCCCACCCCCAAACTCACCCCAACCACACCCCCTCCCCCACCCCCACCCCCATCCACACCCTAACCACACCCCCTCCCCCACCCCCACCCCCATCCACACCCTAACCACACCCCCTCCCCCAACCCCATCCACAGCTAACCACACCCCCTCCCCCACCCCCAAACACACCCTAACAACACCCCCCCTCCCCCACCCCCAAACACACCCTAACCACAGCCCCCTCCCCCACCCCCACCCCCATCCACACCCCAACCACACACCCCTCCCCCAACCCCATCCACAGCTAACCACACCACCTCCCCACCCCCAAACACACCCAACCACAACCCCCTCCCCCACCCCCAAACATACCCTAAACAACACCCCCCTCCCTCACCCCCCAAACACACCCTAACCACACCCCCTCCCCCACCTCCAAACACACCCTAACCACACCCCCTCACCCACCGCCACCCCCATCCACACCCTAACCACACCCCTCACCCACCCCGACCCCAAACACACCCCAACCACACCCCCTTCCCCCACCTCCAAACACACCCTAACCACACCCCCTCACCCACCCCGACCCCCAAACACACCCCAACCACACCCCTTCCCCCACCTCCAAACACACCCTAACCACAACCCCCTCCCCCACCGCCACCCCCATCCACACCCTAACCACACCCTCACCCACCCCCACCCCCAAACACACCCCAACCACACCCCCTCCCCACCCCCAAACCCACCCTAACCACACCCCCTCCCCCACCCCCAAAACACACCCCCAACCACACCCCTTCCCCCACCCCCACACCCATCCACACCCTAACCACACCCCCTCCTCCACCCCCAAACACACCCCAACCACACCCCTCCCCCACACCCAAACACACCCTAACAACACCCCCCTCCCCCACCCCCAAACACACCCAACAACACACCCCTCCCCCACCCCCAAACGCACCCCAACCACACCCCCCCCACACCCCCAAACACACCCCCCTCCCCCACCCCCATCCACAGCTAACCACACCCTCTCCCCACCCCCAAACACATCCAACCACAAACACCTCCCCCAACCCCATCCACAGCTAACCACACCCCCTCCCCACCCCCAAACATACCCTAACAACACCCCCCCCTCCCCACCCCCAAACACACCCAACCACAAACCCCTCCCCCAACCCCATCCACATCTAACCACACCCCCTCCCCACCCCCAAACACACCCTAACCACACCCCCTCCCCCACCCCCAAACACACCCTAACCACACCCCCACCCCCACCCCCAAACACACCCTATCCACACACCCCTCCCTCACCCCCAAACACACTCCAACCACACCCCTCCCCCACCCCCAAACACACCCTATCCACACACCCCTCCATCACCCCCAAACACACTTCAACCACACCACTCTCCCCCACCCCATACACACCCCAACCACACCCCCCTCCCCCACCCCCAAACACACTTCAACCACAACCCCCCTCACCCACCCCATACACACCCCAACCACACCCCCCTCCCCACCCCCAAACACACTTCAACCACACCCCCTCACCCACCCCATACACACCCCAACCACACCCCCCCCACCCACCCCCAAACACACTCCAACCACACCCCCTCCCCCACCCCCAAACACACTCCAACCACACCCCCTCCCCCACCCCCAAACACAACCTAACCACACCCCCTCCCCCACCCCCAAACACACTCCAACCACACCCCCTCCCCCACCCCCAAACACACTCCAACCACACCCCCCTCACCCATCCCCAAACACACCCTAACCACACACCCCTCCCCCACCCCCAAACACACTTCAACCACATCCCCCTCCCCCACCCCCAAACACACTTCAACCACATCCCCCTCCCTCACCCCCCAAACACACTCCAACCACACCCCCCTCACCCATCCCCAAACACACTCCAACCACACCCCCCCTCACCCATCCCCAAACACACTCCAACCACACCACTCTCCCCCACCCCAAACACACCCTAACCACACCCCCCCTCCCCCACCCCCAAACACACTTCAACCACATCCCCCTCCCCCACCCCCAAACACACCCCAACCACACCCCCTCCCCCACCCCCCATACACACCCCAAACCACACCCCCCTCACCCACCCCCATACACACCCCAACCACACCCCCCTCCCCCCCACCCCCAAACACGCTCCAACCACACCCCCCTCCCCCACCCCATACACACCCCAACCACACCCCCCTCACCCACCCCCATACACACCCCAACCACACACCCCTCCCCCACCCCCCAAACACACTCCAACCACACCACTCTCCCCCACCCCAAACACACCCTAACCACACACCCCTCCCTCACCCCAAACACACCCCAACCACACACCCCTCCCCCACCCCCAAGAACACTCCAACCACACCCCCTCCCCTACCCCCAAACACACCCCAACCACATACGCCTCCCCCCACCCCCATCCACACACCAACCACACTCCCACCCCCACCCCCCAAACACACCCAAACCCCCCTACCCCAACGCCACCCCCATCAACACCCAACCACAACCCCTCCCTCATCCCAAACGCACCACAAACCCCCTCCCCCACCCACACCCCTATCCACACCCAAAAACCCTCCCCCTCTCCCACCCCCACCCACACCCTCCCCCC